>FIZR01028836.1:0-23838 GCA_900060175.1 Ferrisia virgata
ACTGAGGTTGGCAACAACACCAGACTGCCTCCAATAATTCTTATCTTCCTTTTTTCCCTGGTCGTTCAAGTAATGCATTACCGACCATATATTCAACATATCTCCTCTATATTCATTATAATTTTCAATTATTTCTAAAAATAATGTCCTAGATAGCATGACAAGGTAGCAGTCTATACGTATACCGTACATGTAGCAGGTATTTACCTACAGGCAAAAATCTTCTGTACGAGTACAATCTGATTTCTTTCAATGACATATACCGAAATCATTTTCGCCAATTTTTTATTCAATTTTCAATTTTTACTCATCTCCATTTTTCTTTCACTTTGGCAAATTAAATAAGTAGATAAGTGTTACGGTGTTACGGTGATGGGAATACACAAACGTGATCCAAATACATCGAATATACTACGACAGGTTTCCAATTCCAAATAAAGTACTGCCATTTACTGGTCCGATTTTCACGTTAATACTAAAGCACATAGCGAATACGATGTCATTTCCTACAAAAGTGCAACGTACTAGTGACGAAATGAATTTCAAAAAAATTAATACCGACGTACACCGAGGAACGATTACAACGTTAATTAATTTGAAAAACTTGGCGCTGGTATTTGCAACACTAACGTGAAAAAGTAAAGGTAAAAAAAAAGCTAAATCAAATGAACTTTAAACAAACTCGAAATTTTCGAATAACATTTAACTCAAAAAAGTTTGAGCTGTATTAATTTTTTCATTTGAAAAACTTTTGATGGCCGGAGTCTCATCTATTCTTCCTGTGCGCGAGTTGAAAAACTTTCTTCTGAATATTAAAATATTCCTTTTTTTCGTGTTTTCCAGGTTGTTTTTTTTTTAGGTTATTTTTGACTGTTTTACTACAATCTCTTTTTTCAAAGCTCATCTTCATTTCAAACAAGCATTCGCTAAAACCTCGTTAAAGAAACCTGAAGAGTAAGCTGCTCTAAGACAACAGGAAGAAAAATATCCTGAACAACCGCTTCTTTAGAATAAGTACACATAAATAACGTAATCAATTTCACAGTGAATTATATTTCACGTTAGGAGTGTGTTCGAAGTACGTTATCCAGGTAGTCAAGTTTAAAAAATTGAGAAACAACAAATAAGTTAACACGAGATGCGACAAACCATGAGATCACAGGACTTGGCTAAATGCACTGAAGATTGAAAATGAGGCTAACAAAAAATATCGATACTTTTTCAAAAAGTAATCGTAGTTGAAAGAAGAGAACAGATCAGAACACATACATATACACTTACAACGTAATAAATACATACTTTTACAGACCCCGGCATGATAGCTATACGAAGCGGCAGGACAAATTATGATTGCGCATTATTTCATCGTTGCAGGGAAAAGTTTTTCTGAGACAATACGAATGAAGACCTAAGCAGTAAGCACACAAATATATAAAAAATACAATCGTTAACTTCACTATTTCAATTTTCGAAATTGTTTGATATCATTCCACAAAGTTACTACGTTTCACAGAAGTTGTTATGTAACTCAGATAACAAACAACAATGAACAATTGTAAGTCTTTTGATGGCTAATGATTCAAAACATGATTATCTGTTCGCCGATAAATTCAATACTTGGTCAAAACTTCATTTGTGTTACATGTGTTACACGTTTTTTTTTTTTTTTTATAGATCTTCGTGCCATTACACGGCTAATATTTCGTTACTACAAGTATAAAGTAGATAAATAGGTAAATCTGCTCGTGATTTTATTACATTTCACCTCTCCGTACATTGAAGTATACACCGGACGTCGAAAATTTCACGAAAGAAAAAGCGATAAATCGTCAAGTTTTATAATGTTTCGGTGTAGGAAGATAAAACCTTAAAGTAACAATATTAACTAGCAACGAGTTTACCTTGTACACGAAAATCTACTGGGATGAGGAAATCGCTTTTATGAAAGTTAACTTGGCTGAAACTTTTAACACGAAAAAGAGATGTATGTTTTTAAGAAACTGCAAAGGTTACAGGTCTGTCTCGTGTGTATTACTCGTAGCTTTACACGCATCGAAGTCTTTTCATTAGGTTTATAATACAGAGGAATACGTTTTTCACAGATACTATCATTCATTGCTTATTTCGATTATAACAGCAGAAAAACGTCCAACTTCCTTCTCAAAATATTATTTATTTCGATTTACGCCTTTCTTGTTCTTTTTTCTAGTACGATTGAGTGTTCGAGGGTAATGCTCCATTTATTCCAGCACTAAAACACTTTTGTTATTCGAGTGTTTTGGTCTGAGAGGGAGAAAGTTACTCGTGCTTTCAGCTTCGTAACTATTTCATCAAAAATTTACATTTAAACTTTACACTTACTTATGCATGGCGAAAGTGTGAAATGAAAATTCAGAGCCAAACACTTGAGAAACATACCATTATGTAGGAGCCGAAGATTACGAAAAACGTTAATAACTTGAACGAAAAGTTATAAAACGATGTGAAATTTGAAAAGAAAACATTTTGCATGATGAAAAAAAAACATCCGCAAAAAACTCTCCTTAAAGAAAAACGTTTCGTTTTAATTGCCTAAAACAACAAGCCACAAAATATTTCACGTAATTAATGAAAACAAAAGGTCTGCTCACCATTGGACGAATTGAATTTTCATTTCTCTTACTCTTCTACCAAAATGAAGATCTTGTAGCTAACTTGAAGCCATCGTTGTAAAGATGTAGTTTTTAAGCCGTTACTTCTACAGTTTCCAAAATTTTCGCAGCGCGTTTCGTCAAGTCCTAGCAACAAACATATGTACTTACATTACATCAAATAGATGAGTGCGTATTGTTCGATAAACGCATAATATACACGAAGCCGTAGACTCATCAAACGTAAATCAGTAATTAGTGCGGCACTATATAAATATTTTTCAAAATCAGTAATTCACACAAATTAACTTATTTCTGATCAATTAACAATCTACAGACACAAATTACGCGTCACGACATTAACAAAATGGACGCCGGTTCAAAATCAACAAAATTTTACGTAATTATTATAATCAGCTGATCTAAAGGCAACGTTGCCAGGTTGCGGATTTTTTGCTAATATTCGTCTCACGAAAAAGGGAAAAACACAACCTGTCGAGCTAATCGCAATCTCCTACTTGTCATGCACCGATATCAACAGATGATAACAGGCGTTTCTTCCTCGTTCCTTTTGTCTAACTGAATACTGAATTACCGATCCAGATCCTGAAGCCTCAATGCCGATTTAGTATTTAAATTCCGCTAATAATTGACGAGTGGTGACCAACATTACCAACACCGAAGGTAACAATGAGAAGGCTGAATAGAACATAGAAGTAACTCCTAACTCGTCATTATAAATACGTTGTGGATAAATTACTTATCCTGTTGAAGTATGAATCCCTAATAACCTAGTATGACGAACAAATCAGATGAATGAAGTATATCTGAAAAACGATTGTGGTTAAATTTGAAGTTCAAACGGCGCATACCTTTTTTCCGGCGTTGCATGTCACGTATGAATGAAAATGTTCTATTACACGTTCTCATTTGGATTTTAAGGAAACTCGATAATACTGTACGTACATGTGTTCGAATAGTCTTTATCAAACCGAAGAAAAAAATACATTTTAGAGAAAAAGGCATTATACACCGTACCAGAAAAAGGGAAACGAGGTAAAACACTTTTGAATAATGCATAAACTGGGTTACACTTCCCACGTTAACTGAGCTGAATTTGTAATTCAGGCGACATTTTCATGTTTACAAAAAAATTACAAAGGTACTTACCATAGTGAATTTGGCATTGTTAAAACTGACAAGAGTGCGCATAATACAAGGTGTATTTTCACCGCTGTGAATTTTTTTTTTTTCAGATTGCAGAAGAAAATGGTAGAATTATAGATTGCTTTAATACGTGCGACAATGCATTTATTAAGTATGGAAGAACTAACAACATTGGTACGAATACATAAATACCTAACAGCTGACCAACACATATCATTATGCTATTATTAATTATTAAAAAAAATGGTCGAGGCGATAATGAATTTTGTTTCAGCACATTTACTCTGTATGGAAAATGAAAATCACTGTAATAAGTAAAGGTACCCGTAATAAAAAGAGAAGTACCTAGTGTAGGTAGATATCGGCTTTATTTTTATGTTGGTAGCCTAAATCTAAATACTTTAGTACATCCTTAATTTTTTTTACCCAATAATTAATGTACGATATCAGCAGTGTTAGTCGCGCTTTTCTATATTTTTTACCAAACATTTCACAGGTAGACATTAAAGTAGTAAAAATTATTCAACTTTGATCTATACGGTTATAAGAAATTTTCACGAACAAATTCTTTCAAAAAGTTACACCGCGTGGAAAAACTTTTAACTGCTGGTATAGGTTTTACTTTTTAATAATTTGATTTTTTTTTCTTTTCTGCACAAAAAATACGAGTAGGTACCTAAAATACATGTCTACTTTTTCCACAAAAAATATATGAAATTCTTTACCTTAAAAAAGTTTTGAAATGATGTTTAAGCACGGGAATTTTCTCTATATTTTGAAACTACCCACTAAGATTCGTTTCATTTCTTTGTTCGTGTTTTTCATTTTTTATTCAATTGATATTCATGTGAATTATTATCACCTACACCAGTTTGAACAGTTGTTAGTTTATTGTAATATTCAGCAAAGCATTAAACTTTTTCTTTGGCATTCACCATGAATAAGTATTTTTCTGATTAAGAATGATGCACGCCTATACTTCAGTAATAATGGTACAAATTAATACAAATATTACAATCGGTGGTATCCTGGTACCCGTGTTGCGAAATGTTTCTACAGAAACCGGTGCAACAGACGTTCACCCGACCTTCATGTTTCTTTTTTAACAACTACGCATATTAATGAAGGCGGCAGATATCAGTATGATAGTTTGTATTGATTTATTGATGTTCGCAGAGGTCGAGTTTATAGTATGCAGAAATAACCAATTCATGGATCAACTTGAATAGAAATTACAACGCATATAGATATGTTTCTGGTAAGCACTGTTTGTAGCCATGTGCTGAAGCATCTAAGTAACTTTTTAAAACAAAGTTGTAATAGAAATTCATTTACTTGACAAAATTTTACATAATAAAAAATACAATTTTTAAAAATCAGTCATTTAAAACGCGAAATACTTGTGGTGTATTTCAACAAAAACGGACGGAGTTTACAGCCTTCATTTCTCAAAATAATACAAATATCGTGTGCGTAAAAATGTAATAACGCCACTTGTCAATAAGTTCAAGTAGCCATCGCTAATCGGAAAGCAATTTCTATCAAGCTCTGAGGTATGCTATCTTCGTAACAAACATAAATTTCACCTAGATGATCTTTATTGAACATACGTCTGCAAAAATGCGAAAACAACTTCAAGTAGTGTTTTTAAAAATAGTAACAAAAAATAGTTGCCAAAATATTTACCCTACAACCCAATAAGCAGTTGAATGTTTTTTTCCATCCGATTCAGCATGTTCAAACAACATACCAAATTCTTTAACAGGTAAGCTATTTCTGTGGTTCCGTCCGATGTTAGATACTTTCTGAAATTTTTAATTTTGAAGTTATCGTGTTTCCTCAACTCCAAAAATCGAAATAAAGACCAAACTTACCTTTTGAGAAAGGATACGGCAAATCTTTTGAGCACATGATCTAAACTTGTTCATTAGGCTTTGGCTGATGATATTTTTTTCATCATCTAGAGAGCAAATCATAATACCATGGTTACAATGTAAATTCACGAAATGAAATAAGGCTTGGTTATTCCCGTGAATAATCCTGAAAAATTAATTTCACATATTATTCAATCGAGAGAATGCCAATTTTAATGGAAAATTATCTTCATTGGCTAACTTTTTCAGTGAATGAGTTTCATCGGTTCTTTTCGTCATATCAGTAAATGAACTTGAATTTGAGCTACCCTAAAGCAAAAAATTTCACAAAAACAATCTTAAGACGACTCTGCCTTGACGAAAACTTAGCTTATTCATTTACCGTAGCGTCGATATCAGAACGATCAGAATCGGAAAGACTGCAACGTAAGGGATATATATTATCAGAGTTGCTCAACTGCTTGATTCTTTGAGCTCGACGTCCCAGTACAGGAGCAGCGTCATCGTTGAAAATACTGCTGTTAGTTCTACTCAAAGAATCCGAATAAGTATCATCAAGTGCTAAAAAAAAAAAAATGCCTTAAATGAACGGTAATCAATATTATTTTGATGGAAACAGGTTCTTACCAGAAGAGTGGTGTAAACAAGTGTCACTTTCACCGCTCAACGGAGAAATGCTTTTATTTAAGTTGTCTTAAAAAACAAAAGAACACCATCGATTTATATCATGCGAGAGAGTAGCTACAATGTTCAAGAATTAATACCCAGATACATACTTATACTGTTACCATTCGCTAGTGATAAATTTTCAAACGATTTTTGATTTGAATTTGTTCGCAGTGTCGAAATTCTGCGACTATTTTTCATCAGTCTGCGAAATTAATTTCACAAGTTTGAATACATTACGTAAAGAAAATCAAGTGCGTTTCGTTTTCAACTCAGTTTCCAATACGTACTGGTCAACAGCACTTGCTAAGCCATAATGTAAAATAGCATCCAAAGTTTCTTGAAATTCCTCAACGTATAATTCTTCCGGTTCAAGTATACCTTCATTTCTGTAAAAATCGTAGAAATCAAACTCCAATGTACTATCATAGGTACTAATCTTAATACATGTTTATTTCTTAATGAAAATACCTAACCGAACATCCTCCAGATTCTAGTAGAGTAATAAATAAAGCTTGCTCCTGAAATCATACATACAACAAACAATATTATAAGAGTTATGAAAATACGTTCATTAATTTAATAATAATTTCATACCTGTCCTATTACAGATAAAAACCACCTTTTATTTGGAGGAAATGTACATATTCCTTCAACACGATAACAACACGAAGACAAAAAAACTTCTTTCCAAATCACCAGAGATTCTATAGTAGATGTTACAGTTAAATCCAATAAATCATTTAAACGCAGAAAAGCATGAACATCTAGCAGATCTTCTTTATTCAAATGAGAAACTATTAAATAGCCCTGTATAGAACACAAATTTTTAAGATCCATTTCAAACCACATTCAGAAAAAGATTTTCTAATACCTTGTAATACAAACATGTCCCGATAATGGTAAATAATCTTTGACATCCATTATGGTCTTCGCTCTGAAGTTAATAGATACGAATTAAATGAAATTCCGCAATGCAAAAAAATACCCCCAACTTCTTAATTCAAAATAAACTCACCAAATCACCGAAATCATTAGCTTCAATTTCGGACATTTTTTCTTCTATTTTCATCTGAAAATAAAAACTCCATCATACGAAATATCCAAAATAATAACAGACACGAGTGGGATTCTACTCACTTCTAAATTATGCGGAACGGTAAGTTTGGAAGGAAACTCAAAGGTGTCTTCAAATTGCATCAGAGAGCTACTTTCGCGTGCATTAAATTCATTCTTATTAGAAATTGAAAAATCGACAACGTTTTTTAGCATTTTGATGAATAAATTACCAAAAAACTGATTCAAACTGCTGTGATTCGAAGGATTTTTTAAACACCTGAAATATTCAAACTATTACTTCAATACTCAACTTCAATGAATTATCAGTAATCAATCATCTTTCTTAGTATTATCTTACGTTTGAAGAGACTTGTATTTAAATTTCAAGTATCGCACGATGTATATACTCATTTGTTTCAATTCAAATAAAGAGCTTCTAGAAACAAAAAACGATTAAAAAAATAGAATGTGAGTGAGGGCGACTTCCGTAAATCAATAACGTACTTGTTTTCTGGCGCTGCGATGATCAGTAATTCTCTCCCATCTTTTATGTAGACCAAATGAATTATTTCTTCATTCATCAATAATGAAGAGCTATTTTAAAAAAATTTCAGATGGTGTATACTCAGTCAATAATTAAATTTTTTACACATTAAAGTCAAACCTTTCAAGATCTTCAGAAACCAATTTTGGTAACAAATGATATAAAGTTAGCAATGCTCCTCTGATCGAATGGATTACATTTTTATCAGCAGTTTGAGGAAAATGGTAGATTATATCGCCTGGTACTAGATCATGATGGTCTGTTTCTACTAAATTCACGTACAAAATAGATGCCAAATAGTCTCCCACATCAATGCAATCGCGAGTGGTACTCCACTGAAAAATTCATCATCAATCGTTATTTATAGTGATTGAATTAAATAAAGAAAATTGGCACAAATATAGAGACCGCAGGGGTAGCAAAATTCTCAATACTGTTTTGCTGTTGACAATCGACACGTTTTTGCTTTTTGAACCGGTGTTTTTTCAAAAATTTCGACAGCTTATGTTGTTTTTTCACGATAGAGTCACTTCTAGAATTCGCTTCATCAATGCTTGAATCATTCACAAATGGAGAACATTTGATGAAAAATAATTCCCCATTTTCTAAAACTGCATCGTTCCATTCGGGTATAGAGCTAAAGTACAGCGATGAATTAGAAATTAAGTTTCTAGTAGTGATTATAACAAATTGCCTTACAAATCTGAATGATAATCACAGCACGAAGAATCACAACTGGAACCGAAAGAAGAATTAGGATCATCGAAATCTTGAGGTTCCTCAATATCATAAATGTCACTTTCTCTCCAGGTATATGACATAATTAGCAAATTTTAGTGACACGAGATTTAACTGGCGATGTAGTAAAATACTTCAGTATCTTTCTGTGGTTATAAATAGATCACACATGAAAAAATACCGATATTTATTGTCAAAAAAAAACGAAAATCTGTAATGATCATGTACTTTTAACAAACAATATATGATAATAATTTGAAAGTAACTTATCAGGTAACCATGAGATGATAATGCAGAAGTTTGTTGAACTCTCCCCACTACGCCCATGCATATCAAGACAAGGGATCCGGTGATCATTATTTAATTAGAATTAGTGAGTTAGGAATTAGACATTACTTAGCAATTGACTTCACCCCGTTAATTACTCCACAAATTTTCACATTTTGAATTAATTATTCGAAAATAATGCTTTACATTAACGGTTAGTATAATTTCGTTACTAACCGTTATTAATGCTATGAAATAGGGCGAAATTTCTAGTTCTTAATCCAGAGACAATCACGCACTGGTTACAAACTGTATAAGCAATACTCAAAGTTTCATGAGTTTTCACAATTCAGTTACCCATTCCCATGAAGAACACCACTAGCGTACGTAAATCAAATAAATAAGAAATCTCTCAAAATAAATTTTTTCCATCCTAAATAAATCCCATAACATTCATCAGGATCCAGGATCAATAAACAAACACCAGTTATTCGTACTCGCACCAAACATAATAACAAATACTTCAATATCCGAATATTATTGGATTTATTGCGTTCAACAATACAAAATTGGGATCATCGACATTGTCTGAATAACATTGATTACAAAAAGCAGGCTTTCGGTCTTCTTATAGAGAACGTATTGTAAGCATGACGTTTTCCTTGTACACGATGAGGTAACGGGAACATAATTTTCGAATCATGGAACTGTTTAATATGTGGTCGTCTGCAGCTTTTGGCGGCGACAGGTTCAACTCTAATGATCTACAAATCATATAATTCGTAAATATCACATTGAAGACATGATTACTGAATTAGGTTTGAAAGAATACCTGTATCGAATGAGCTCTAGCTCTGTGACGAGCACCCATGTCTCTGTAACACTGCGTAACAGCACCAGCAACAGTCACATCACGATATTCGCGGTACATATTGTGAGTGCCGGAACGAGAATCATATCTCAACCAAATACCAAAGTTCTTAATCTTGGTGGGTGAAGGTTCTGGAATCTGTGAATGAACCAGACTTGCATTAATATCGAACTAGAACTCCATGCTGAAAATGAACGTTGACCAATTAATTAAAAATACCTCTTTCAAAGAAACAATTTCGCCGGTGGTTTTCTTGACTTTCTTCAGTTGACCCAAGAAATACCAAAATCTAGATTTTGCAACAATCCTATCCGGCGCAAAAATTCTCATTTTGTAAAGAGGTGGATTTAATAATTTCGGGTTCGGTAATTTGCGTCCGATAACCTCATATTCTTTCAACTGTAAACACGAAGCAAATTACTCAAATGTTCTAGGACAAACAATTATTTCTCAAAGGTAATAAGGAGCGGTCAATTCAAATAAGTTTTTAAAGGAGATCGAACATTGAAACAAGTATGTTGGAAGAATCATGGGGAGAATCGAGGGATGACGGATAGACGACATTCAATTGCAAATCAATTATCTTAAATTATTACTCACACTACATGTGTTATGGCGCATAAGATTAAGAAATAAAGAACATCGATATACTTACATCTCCTTTAGCCTTCATGATGGTACTTTTGAATTAAAGTAATTCAATAATTATTAATTTGTTAATTTCACGCCGCCGAAAAGATTATTCAGCCTCGTTTCCTCACAATAACACTAAGAAATTTTGAAACGTTGTTTGTAGCTTTTGATGAGGAAATTTTTGATAACAGTACGCTAAGCACGCTATTTAAAATTTAGACAGCGCTATCTAGTATGATTTTTGACAGTAATTTATCCTTATCAATTTGGTTATCAATTTTTTTTGAACAGTTTTTTTTTTAATTTTGGCCGCGTTGGCTATACGAGTACAAACGTGTGTTCTAATAATTCATCTTATATAATTCCTGAATTTATAAAATATCATTCAGATTCACTTTTACTCGTAACACTATCGAACACTGAGACAATTTCATGGTTTTTATGATTTCAGTACAATGTGGGACTAAAATATTCATCGCGTTTTTGTTGAAAAACTGTCTATATTCGCAAGTCATTTGAAAACATGTCTAATTACGACTGGGAAGAAGTGAAAAAACTTGCTGCCGATTTTCAAAGAGCTCAGCTAACTTCGAGTGCACAAAGGTTTGATTGTTTTACATACTGTCAGTGCGATTTTTGTTGTTCAATTTTTTTTTCGTAATTTTTGTCATCTTGGTACTTTTTCCCCCGAAATGAGTAAATACCAATGCACTTATGCAAAGCTATTCTTACAGGTTATCGGAAAAAAATTGCGTAGAAATTGTAACAAAACTAATTCAGTTGAAACTTTTGGACGTTGTATTCACAAACGACGGAAAATCATATATAACTCCCAAGTACCTTATTAAAGAAATTAAGGATGAGTTGTATGTGCATGGAGGTAATTCATTGGTCGTAAACTGCTCTGAATGTAACGATGTACTTCACTTCTTATATTACATGTAATTATAGGTCGAGTTAACTTAATCGACGTAGCCAAATCTTTAAACGTTGATTTCAATATCATTCAAAATCTTGCTCAAGATATTGTCAAGGAAGATACTGGTATTCGAATCATTCTTGGACAACTAGTTGACCACACTTATTCCCTTCATGTTGCTGAAGAAATCAGTGATAGATTACAACAGCATGGAATAATAAGCATTACTGAATTGGCGAGAACTTTTGATTTACCTGGCGATTTTATTCATTCGGTTGGTATATTAAAGGTTGATTCTGTGTATTGAATAACGTGTTGATGATACATCATTTGATTTCAGATAATTAGAGAAAATACTGGAAGAATTATTACTGGTGTGAAACATGATAAACAAGATTCTCAAAGTTATTACACTGAATCGTTTTTAAATCAAAATAAAGCCGTAGTTCGTGGCGCTTTCATTGCTATCACTAAGCCCACTCTTATAAGCACTGTTATCAGCCATTGTGGAATTAGGGAGAACATATTTTTTTGTACGTAGTACAGAAAAAAAAACAATGACTAAATAATGTCGACACCAATAATTATTGACGAATTTTCTCTCCATGCAGCATTGATTGACAATCTAATAGAATGTAAACAAATTCCCGGTGTCCTTACGGAACGGTGTGGAAATGTTTGTACCTACATTCCTCAAGTCTACCTGAAAACTCAGAGCGAGTGGGTGAATAATTTCTATCAACAAAACGGATACTTAGGTATGATATCGATTGTATTTTTCTATTCATAAGAGTCGTATCAATTAAGAAAACAATTTTCTAGAGTACGATGCGCTGAATCGAGTTGGAATTAATGATCCAAAAAGTTTCATCGCCAAATCTATCAAGTCAGATGAAGTCCTTCTTTATTTACAAAATTGCGCTGTAGGTCATCAACTGCTCGATCAAATCGAAGCTGTTATTGAAGAAGTTACAGCATCGCGATCATGGACAAATATTCTGGTATTTGTTTATGTATTAAGAGTTTTTTCGTAAAAACCGAAACAATCTCATTCAATATATCGTTTAGAATGTTCTTCCGACCGTAATTGACCTTCAAGATGCGGAAATATTATTGAAAAATGTCATGGATAAAAGGCATTCGTCGCACGGTATTCGTACATTCAGCCAATCGTACGCTGTGTCTGATCACTTTTTAAATAGAATTCAATCACATATCGTTGACAAAATAATACCAGAAAATGTGAATAAAGTAAGATCGGGATTCGAGTGAAATAACTTTACTACCTTTAACATTCATGTTATCCTGTATATATTTTTATATACTTTTAAGATAATAAATTCTGGGAAATACGAACAATACATCGTTGAATCCAAGTTAAACAATACTCACGAAGAAGATGAAAAACGCGAACTTTCGAGAAAAGAAGAACGTAAAAAGCGTACGAATGTGGGCAAAAGTGGCGGTGGCACTCAAGTGAGTTGGTTGTTGATATATCAAATGCATACTCTAAAGCGTATGGCAGTTAAATTCTACGAGAGCATTACACATACGATTGTTACTCGTGTTTTAGGGAAGAGAAACTAAAATTAGAGCCACTAAAAAAAAATATGGTCATAAAAGTACTAATAAGATGGATTCGGATGAAGACGAATCTAAAAATCATAGAATAACGGTGGCATTAGAATTTGTCACTTTTGATGAAATAAGAAACGTTGTAGAACTCGATGATTCATTTCAAGATGAGTGTGACGATTGTGCAGATTTTTTAGAAGAACTATTACAATATTTCTATCCGTAAGCATTAAAAAACAAACAAACAAACTATCCAATAAAAATGATGGAATATCTGCAATTATTCGTCGTTTTGTCCGTAGCGCCGTGAATAAAATAGCATTGAACTTGGCTCAATCGGTTTATGAAACACGTCTAGCCAATATCCACACTTCCAAACGCAAAATGAATGCAGAGTTACAAGACGGTATTATATCGACGTATCAGAATTTGAAACAATATTATAAAGGAATTAAAAAATTTAACGATGCCGAATGCCAATCTCAGTTGTCTAAATATTTGTTGAAGTCCACTGGAACGCAATTAGTCAATACTTGTTTTACATTCATTAGTGATAAGAACGAAGATATTAACTCGGTGGAAGTACGTTTTACGATTACTATTCACACTAGTGTAAAGTAATTCGTGTTTCAATGTTCAGACTTAATTTTTGTGCTGCTAGGCTCGTCTAAAAATACTATCTACTATTGACAATAAAGAACTGAAAGAGACTTTCGTCAAATTGAATAAAAGTGTCGGAGGAAGCTCAGTTGATGAGTTTATGAACGCGGTTGAAGATGTTCTCAGTGCATTGAATATAATGATGAGAAAAATGGATAAGAAGAAAGAAAAGTGTGTATCTATTCGAGTAATTTTATAAAAATACTCCAGTTTTATGAAATGTAACTACTCCCGACAAAATTTTGCTCATTTTTTTTAGAACGTTATTAGAAACGCACAAGCAAGCATTAATTGAAAAACTGAAGGAGACCGAAGATCCGCCCTTGGTTTTACATTTGGTACTACTAATATTATTTCAAAAAGTTACACAAAACATTTTAAGCGCTTCCGGTCGTTTTGTGTCTAATATTTTATCATTACTGAATGGCCGAATAGACGAGAACAATTTTTGCCTTCTTCAACAGTATCACGGTTTGTTATTGTGCTATATGCTGTATAGAGCGTTTTATTGCAATATTCTTCATTTTGCTCTCATTGTTTTATTCTTTTGATAGGTACTGTCTTGAAGTTGTTCAAACTTAGTGAAGAAGATGAAGATTATATGAAAACTTCAGAAGAACTGAAGGAAATCACTGAATCAGTGAAACAAATAGCTTTATCCTAGCGTTACAGTGTATTCAATTTTGTAATATAATGATCATGTTCGTTTGAAAACAAAAAGTATCTCATTTTTGTTCAGGTTGAAAACGAAGTGTGAAAGGAAATAAATATTTAAAAATCAGAAACAAAATGTATCAACGATTTCTGTTCGCTCGCACATTGTAACATTATAAAATATAAAAACTCAACGAATATTACTAGGCTTGATAAAAGTAAATCAAACACAGTGACTAGACAAAAAATGATAAAAAGTACAAAGATTTAAAAATGAAATTGAAAAACGAACACGAATCAGAAATAGAATTCATCGTAAGATTCGCTTATATGGTTACGATGCAATCATTCTAGTCTGAACTACATCTTCCAGCTTATACAAGGTATCGCATAAATTGTAACTTTTGATACATTTATATAAGGAGTAGTATGTACATATTAGCATCATGCATGACGCTAAAACGTGATTCCATTGGGTTGAAAATAGAAGAAATACGAACTGCAAACAAACCACGCTAATTTCCAAACCTAGCCACCAATATATGAGAGATCCTGGTTTCGCGAAACAACCCTAGAACCAAAGTTTTTATGAGAAAAGACAAATACAGCATTGGCGTTCGATACTAGATTTTGATAGACTTACGTAAAAATACTCGTGTACTTTGTTTCCTGGTTCTGCAGAATTAGTAAGGTTCTCAGCTCGATACAGTATACCATTATGTTTCACAACTATTCCTTTGTACCAAAAAGTACTATCAACCCATCTGAAAAATAAATAAAAATTAGTCTTCCATGCCACATTTGGATCGAAGTTATTCGTCATTTCGTCAGCTACTAACGTGTAACAAGGTGCAAACTTTCCATTCAATTTCGTCCATTTCCCAAGATGCAACGCTGCTCGGTGACATGCATCGTAATAACTGCAGTAATATATAATGGTAAGTAATTCGCCGCTTTATTCTAATAATAAACTGATCGTAATAAATTCTATAGTAGCGCTACTCACTTGAAAGGAAAATAATGAGTTAAATACACACAAATACACGTGAACCATACCAGGATTATGTAATATGATACCCAATTATCCTCAAAATATAAAAATCCCTACCACATAAACAAAAACAAGTAAATTATTATTCGTGCCTGGCATTGATCACAAACAAATTACTTACTTGTGAGAAACACGCTGGGATATAAACACAATAATAAGCGTTGGTGAAGGAGTTGAATAGCAAACATTTCATTCGCGCATTGAAATCAGTGCGTAAAAAGTCAACTTCATCTCGGCTTCGTTGGGAAGAAGTTGTGCAACGATGAACCAGTATGCCTACGAAAGTAACACAAAATTCAAAAAGGAGTGATAATCAGCAAAAATTCATGGAATACAGATGGCGCATCTTTCTACCTTTGATGAATCCTGCTGATGGAAGTGGCACGACTCTCAAATCAAAGTACTCTCGAATATTGCCACTATAAATATATATGTATAAGAGCCATCTAAATCGAACCAAAATACGAAAATTATTTCATGACAATAAAATGGAAAATACTTTTCAGATACTTACGGCAAATACATATAAGAAAGCATCGCAAATCCATATATCCACCAAATACACGTGCCACAGTAAACTCCATAACTGATAAAAATCAAACTGAGAACCATCCTATAAAAACACCCATTACCGTTGAGATCAAATAGGAAAAAAGTGTTAGTTGTTGAACACATTTTTACCTGATACATGGACTCAGATTTCGGTTGGTTTCAAATTTACTAACCAATTTCATTACATAAATTCTTACTATACTAAAAATAAATGGTCTTAAGGTCATTACAACGATAAATTGAACAATGAACCAGTCTATCAGATGCAAATTCTGTAAAAAATAACACCATCGTAATTAAATGAAAACGGATGCATTTTGTTTCAACTTGTATATTACCAATCCATAATGATGATATGAATGAGGTAACCACCATGCATTTTGATAGATATTGAAATACTGTACGAAACCGCAAGCGAAACTGAATAAGGCTATAAAAAACTCCGACAGCCAGTAGTTTTCTGACGACGTTACCGGTACTGGAATATGTACTGGCACGATATCACTCAAACCTTCATTAATACATGTTGTACATACTTTTCTAGTAAAAGTGAAAAATGATTACAAAAACACTATCATTGTTGGTAAAAATAAATGAATTTTTGCAAACGTAACAAGGGTTACCTCAGTTTCTGCGATTCATCCAATAGCGTTGCTGATATGCTGGAAGATTGAAGTCGAGCAGGATGAATATTAGTTCGAGAAAAATGCCTTTTTCCCGGAGGCATTGGGAATAGTACTTCAATTCAACTCATAGGGTGCATTTTACAATGAAGTAAACTGCAATTAAAAAACTATATCCATAATGCAAGTTCACTTCACTCGGAGAGACTCTTCTCTTCGCCATTATTTCTTCAATAATTTTGCGGAATCCAAATCGAAGCTCAATTTCTACTTTTTGCAATTTTTTTTATCAGTAACTGTTTTGAATGTGATAAAAAAAATGAAACCGGAACTGACTAACCGGAAGTCCGGAACTAGAAAATCCATTACTAATTTAAACCAGAATAGTTCTATAATTTTTCAGTAGAGCTCGGATATTCATTCAGAGAAAGTATAATGAGGGGAATAAGAAATTGGTATTTATTTTAAAATATGTGTCGAATCGAACCATTTGTAGAAAAAATTTCAATTTTCAGGAAATCATTCAACAATTTTTTTACACTGTTTTTGATATAATATTAAATAAATATAGAAAATTTCATTTAAATATAAATAGTATGATTTCACTTTGCTCTTTGATTACGAATACGACGAATAATCGAAAATAAAATACGTACAACTTCAGAATTACCCGTGTGTTATGGTGGTCCAGAGACGCCATCGTTTTTGGAGGAAACTTTGCATATTTGGCTGTTGTGTGTTGTATTATTTAAAATAAAAATATATTGAAACATAATTATGTATTAATTAGAGTGATAATTGTTACAGCTCAGTAATATTTTTATCGTATTAATCCTGTTTTCTATCATTCACTCGTCACACCACATCAGGGATTCTTCTAATTAATCAGGTATGTATCCAATGTTTGCATACAAACTAAATTTGTGTATATTTTGTAAACCTTGACGAAGTGTTTCGGTTCACGTTTGTTGTGTTAGTTGTTTTAATCAAAAAATTACTAACCCTTCGCTCGGAATTAAGAATTGATTGAGCTAGGCTAGTAATTGATTGAATGGTTGGAATTCTGTTCCAATAATAGTCCCTCTTTTGTTGTGCTTTGCCGCCTTTAATGTTAATCACTGTAAATGAAGGGTTAGTTGGGTTTACTCGCATGCGGCTAGTGTTTATTTTCAACGTTTGATCAGTGGATCATGAAACACTTCATTAAACGCTTGACTGTGGCCGGAAAATAATTTCATTTTGTGGATCACACTGCATTTACCAATGATATTATTGGCATAGTTACCAGTTCACTACAGTGTTTTATTAATTTATATTTAGGTTCAGATTATGAATGCTATGAGCGTTTCGCCTGTGAAGCCTACGATAAATTCGGGGAATCACGCAGTCCCAGCTACTGCAACAAACCTAACGAAATCCCCGTTGCCATCGAATAATTTCAGTCCTATTAATTTGATACCGGAAGTGAAACCAGTACCATCTGTAAATGCGGCGCCTGCAAATACAGAAAATTTAGTTGATCTTTGTGCGAAACCTCCAACATCGAATGGAATTGTTTCACCCACACCAGAAACTAATTCCAAAGAAAAAACCGCCAATGTTCCGCAGAATCATAGCGATAAAAGCGATACTGTAGAGAAGCTTACTATTACTCCAGAAACGTTGCCAAAACAAAACGAAACTGTTCAAGAAGTGAAGAATGTGGAAAAACCCAAATCTGACGAACCTAAAAATACCTCGCCGTTGAAAGATAATTATGGTATGCGATTTGTCTGCTTTGTTATTAGTGTTCCTCGTGTGTGTGATTATTGTATTGTATATTGTTGTCAGAACCTGTGAAAGAAATTGCTGCCGTTACTCCGTCGGAACCAGCTAAGGAACCCGCAAAAGAAGCAAAATTGCCTACAGAAAACAAAGAAACTGAACCTGTAGTGAACGACGCGAACGATGGCAAAGATACTGAATCTCAGCAAAGTGAAGTAAAACCTACCGGAACAAATTCCGAAACTGTAGTAGAAGCTAAAACTGAAACATCGCCGGAAACTAAATCTACTTCAGAAAAATCCAAAGAACAACCGGAGCCGGAATCCGATGCGAACAACGATAAAAATGTTAAAACTGAAGAACATAAAGCTGAGCCTTCGTTACAAAGTACTCCTGCAGCTAAACCTACGAAACGAAAAGCCAAAGTAATAAAATTTACGATATTCCTAACAGTTTGTTTCATTCAAATGATAATTATTTTATGGCTTTTTTTTTTGTAGCAACCCGTGGAACCAGTCGAAGATGATGGTAAAGAAGGTAGAAAATCCAAACGAACGCGCTTACCGACTCAACCTTATCAGAGTCCTATTCCTGAGTTACAGTTCATCGCCAAATTGCAAACTCCAACTAAAGTAACGCCCAAGCCTACGACAGAAAAAATTATCGCTTTTTATAAGTAATTATCGAGTGTCTTTGTTTAATTTTTTAAGTTCATTTTCAATGCCTAATTCTACGTTTACACATATTTTGCGTTTCAGAAACGAATTTTTAGCTGTCAGAAACCCAGAAGGAAGTTTTTACATATGCCAAACTTTCCAAAATATTCACAGAAGCAGTTCAAAAATTAAAATACGATGGTTTACAAATTTACCGAATGATGTTTTTACGCCCGATTTCTGTGACGTGACAGGTGCGTAATATCTTAAATTACTAAACTTTCATCCATCTGACTAGACTTTTTTATTATTTTAACGACGAATTTCAACAAATTTTTCAGAATTTGACTGTATTTTAACGAACGTACAAATGACTCGTGTTGAGAAAGACCGATGGAAGTTACCTGAATATGAACGTACTCGTATAGAGAATATACTAAAAAGAGCTCTCGACGTTGAAAAAGGTGTAGCCGATAAACCTTCAATCACCGAAGAACACCCAGATGGACGTGAGTTTATTCTTACATTATTGATACGTTTTCTTTTGCTCATTTTACAAATTGTATTATAATTTATTCATTTTACCGCAGTTGACCTGAGCTTGTTTAAAGACGAAGCTCAATTAAAGAAAAAAAAGAAAAAGAAATCTTCGTCACCGAAGGCAACTAAAGAACCTGGAGCTGCTAACAACGTTGCCAAAAAAACTGCTTCTAAATCCAAATCAACGAAATCGGCGAAAACCACAGCCTCGACATCCACCACTTCACCTGTGAAGAAATCAGCTCGTTTATCAAATCCAAGTCAAACGACCGCTAAAGAAACAGCAGTTGATAAAGCTAAAGCCGTCGAAAACAAAACAAAGAAAGATAAGAAGAAGAAAAACGCTAAAACTAGCGCCAAAGCTTCCAATGCCAAACAAAACGATAAAGCTAAAGTTTGGGAGCCGTCGGTTAAATCGTCCAATTCGTCTAAAGTAATTTTGTCTCTGAAGAAAGAAACTTCATCAGCCGTTTCGAAAACCGCCGCCACGGAAACAACAACATCTACGAGAACTGCTACCAAAAGAACTTCGAGTGTTTCTAGCCGGGCCAGCGCAACCAGTACTTCGCCCGCTGCTGTACCACAAAAGAGGAGAAAAGATGACGCCAAATCAACAGCTACTAATCAGCCTGTTACTAATGAAAGAACTGGCAAAGTTAGAAGTGAGTAGTTTTATGTGGTACATATTTTATGCTTAGGGAAACGTCTCTTTTTGATACTCTCAAATCATCGTATTCTTATCTATGCCAAAGATTGTACTGTTTGCTTAATATTGTGAAACTTATGAAAATTCGATTCGATACCTTCGCCTTTCATTCGAACAAGATTTGTTTTTGATTGCAATGCAAGCAAACAATAATGTGTCTAAGAAATATAATGCAATGTAATGGAAATAACGAATGTATCAAAATTTCACGCAAGTTGATTCGCCTCTTTTCCAAAATTTTCCATTAAATTATTTTTAATTTTCATTTTTCAGATGCAGGTTCAGCTGTAGCGGCGAAAATAAATTCGGCTGCCATGAGAACAACTAAAGATAAAGAGCGTAAAGTATCGAATACGTCGAGTCAGCGCAAAAAATGATTATTATTTCGTATATTCAACGTAACCGGATGCTGTTATAAATAACGTCGTCGAAGGTAATGAAAAATCTGCTGTCGTAATATGATTTGGTTACTTCGGTTTTTGATCGTATTGCTGGAGTTAAAAGAGTCCCCATTTTACGAGTGTAATGTAAAGACTGTGTAATATATATTTACTGTATGTAGCGCAGATATACCGAATGTTGATGTATATATCGATGACTTATTTTGTTGTACGTTTCAGAAATTTTACTACGTTGTTATTACTTTATTATTACGTTTACTTTTTTCTGTATTCTATTAATTTAATATTGGTTTAAATCATCGCGTCGCCTGTCGTGTTCGGTTCAAGTGTAGAAACGATATCAAGTTGATTGCGTGAACGAGTCAAGTGGTATAATCGTTCCTGTACATTCGTTATCGTTTATTTTTCAGGTAATTTGGATATTTTATATCGATTTCTTTCATTAATTTTTTTTTTTTAAATTTGTTTTAGTGTGATACGTTACGTGTATGAAGAACACAAATTGATACTTTTTTGATTTTTTTAACGGTTTTTAGTTTTCAACAAAATTGTCGAAGAGATTTTGAACTTTTCATTTTGATGTATTTATGTAGCAGCTTTTAAGAAAAAAAAGAAGATTTAAAAATGAACGAAACACGCGCGTGTTCGCATATTTCTAACGTGCCATTGAAAGTAATTGATTAGCGTAAAATAACAAATTCTACTCCTTAAAATTTTTCGATGGAAGAGAATACAGTACCATGGTCGTTCGTGGCCATTGTTTCGGTTTTAAATAGAAATTTTTTTGGGAAAAATTTATATTAAGAAAAAGCAGTTTGTTCGTGATGTGTTTTTTTTACGTACCTATTTCTTAGAAAACGCGAAGACGCCTCGAAACATTTAATTTGGAACTGTGACTGAACGACAAATAATGCAACGTAGCTAACCTTGGCGAAAAACAAAAATTCAACTCTTCCCCTTTTGTTCTTATACAACCAACAGGAGTTGGACAAATATTGACTATCTAACTGAAACTGAGTAGTGCAAACTTTCTGCTTTTTTTTTTACTTTCATTGTTCCAAGCGCATTATAATGAATGAAAGGTACAAAAGTTTATATAAGTCGCTGGTAGACTTACTTTTCTCATGTGTATGTATTTTAGAATAGAGACGTTGTAATTTACTGTGATTTTAAAATTTCCGTCTGTTTTACGCAATCAGTTACGCATTGTGTAAATGTTGATTTATCGATTGTAAATTTTTTTTCTTCTTTTTATTCGTAGATATTTTATCACTCTCCTCAATGGTTTTTCTGCTTGATATATTACATTTTAGGCATTTATATTTATTTTACTATTTTTCTTTTCTCAAAATTACATACGTAAGACATTGTATTTTTTCGTCTCGTTTTACTACTCAGGGCCCAATTGGAATTTTTTTTTCAAAAGGAATTACGCTTCACCTTTTATCAGTGTGCTATAAAAGTATCGTGTGAACGGGCCTCGTTTTAATATTATTTTATTTATTTATTATTTTTTTTGTGCGCGTGTTTGTGTGTGTATGGCTTGTATCGTGTTATGTGTGTCTGTATATATCGAATCGAAATTTCTAACGGATAACGTCATGATGAAATATTATGCTTCTTTCGGCGGATTATTTTTGTGTAATTTAATTGTCTTTGTTTTACTCTTTTGCGTTGTCAATTTTTTTCATCATTGAACATTTAAATAAAAATATTTGAAAAATGAAATTACTATGATAATGCAAAGTTTCACTTGTAAAATTTTTCATGTTGTATGTAGTTTTTATTATTAAAGTATTGGATAAATTGTACCGAGATTTTTTATTTCCTTTTTATTATTATTGTTATTATTAGTATGTTTTTATTTAAGTATCTGACGAGTTGAAGTTTTAGAGTTGGTCGATCTATCTCAATTTTGCGTGAGATTAAGCGTTTAAAGGAGACCCTTGATCCAACTTTAAATGACAACGGACGACGTCGCCATGTTTCGGAAGATTCTCGTGAAAGAAACTTCCAAGAAATCTACCGTAATAAAATTTAAAAATGTTTTCAAAAATCGACTGCCATCTTCGTTTTGGTACTGTTAAACTGAAAATAGCTTCTGGAAAGTATGCACGCCTAACCTGAAGAATTGTGATCAAAAATCATTCAATTTTAATCATTCATACGCACATCTGATTATCCGGTTGCCGAAAAAATATGCGTTACTCGCTGATTCTCAGATCACACATCCTCCAAATATTATTCGAAAGTTTAGCCTAGTTTTTTTCTTCGTTTTATCGAAAAACCTACTACCAGGCTATTACGGCCTAACAGCCCACGGAGGTAAAAGAAAGACGATAGCGATATTCGTGAGATGTGTTTCGGTATAGAAAGCGTTCATTCTGATCATTTTTAGCGCCTACCAAAAATCATCAGATGAGTATTTCTTTTTTGAATTATCAAAATTTAATGTTTAGTAAAAATTTAGTCCGGTCTAAAATAGTAGTTTAGGATTTTGAGACGTGAAAAGCTGTGCGAAAATTTTTTTTTTTTCGATCAGTAAATGAAAATAAGTTGAAAGTAAAATGAGCACGCTGAAGCAATTGGCACGCTTCCCGTGACTGTAGTGCCCTTTCTAACGATCCGGAAGCTGAAATTCCTCGCAAAAAAAATTTATTTGATATGCTTTTTGTAGATTTTGACTTTTCAACACTCTTGCACCCGTTTACTGCTTCTGTGGACACTGAAATACCAATATGGAGATTATGGAATTCTTTGTCCACAATACTCAAGACTTCTCCGTTAGGAGCAATGTTCACTAATTCCTGTTCAACTTGTTCACAATTCTGATTGGTCAAGATCTCAGACGTAGATTCTTCGGGATTTCTATCCAGAGAAAGAATAGCTTCTAACCACTAACCGTTAAACTAGAATTAATGAAGAGCGCTTTTACGAGGAAAAATAAGAGAACATGTAGTCTCTTTACTCCTGGGAGCAGGAGATTTCCATGCTGATGTTTTAGTTTTTATAACTACTTCGTAGAGACGGGTCCTCTAATTATTCTCTGATTGATTTTTCGGAATCTGAACTTCAGCATATACTTTTACACGTAAACTTTTAAATATTTGTTTTGGAATCACCTTTTGCTCCTCCTCTCTTCCTTCTTTTCCCACCGCCCAAATTGTGTCAAAATAAGTAGTGTCACATGACAAAGTTCTGGCAGCAAAAATGTGTCAGAATTGTGTCATAATGTTGTCAGAAGTGTGCCACTCCTAAGTCACATTAGTGTCATAATCAAGTCGAAAG
>FIZR01028840.1:0-38986 GCA_900060175.1 Ferrisia virgata
ATTCCACAATATATTCAATCTTCAACTACGGGTCAAGAATTGTTTAATGATCAAAATTAAGAGACCTGCGGAACATGCCCATCTATCTTGTCTTGTAATGAAATTTATCAAAATTAAAACTTTCGATACCATTTCGAATTTTTGAGCTTGCTTCATTTTGTTTTTGATTACTGCAATATTTTAGTGGCATGGAAGGATATTGATAATTAGCAGTTTATTTCGCAATTTGCATTGAAAAATTGAAAATTTTCATCTGGAGGGTAATAAAGCTATCGTACCAAGTGATAAGAAAAACGCTTCAACGATTCCATCAAAATCAGTTGACCTTAGGATAATCCAAAATTGAATTTTTGAAGTTTGTTTTTTTTCAAGTTCGAAAGTTTTTCATTGAAATAAAAACCATTCCGCACCAACTGAGAACATATACTACATTTTAATGTACTAATCATGTTTGTACAATGCTGGAATAAGGTGTAATCTGTTCCAAGGAATAATTATAAGACCTAAGGTGGATCTGGTTTGTTCACATGAAAAGCAACGATTTCGTCGCTATCCACTGAAATCAAAATCTGTGCTTGTCCAAAATTGAATTTTTAAAGCCTTTTTTTTTGAAATCTCGAAAGTTTTGCGACAAAATGAACATTATTCCGCACCTCCTGAAAACCTAAGCCACATTTTAATACATCTCGTACACGATGTCCGAATCGTCTGTAATTTGTTCCGGGGATTACTTTTTATAGTTAAGATTATTTTTTATGAAGTTCCATATGAATATTTGTGATTTTACTGCTAAACCTTTTTCGTCGCTAATTTTTGAAGAAAAATGAAAAACTGTTACATTATATAGGTGCTTTGTTTGTTAGATAAAATATCAAATTTTTCCTACTTTTTCTTCGCTAGCCTTGCGTTAAAAACTCACCGCACGCTACTGATCTATATACTTTTATTGTGTACCAACAATCAAACATACAGCTGGCTGGAGTCATTCATTCCACACATAACACATAATAACTTGCGGTTACTCGATATACTACATACTTGTACCTAATCCAAAATAAGAGGAGAAATTTCATTCCATTGGCAAGAAACAAGCGGTCCATTTCTTTACTCGTGCAAACATCTCAACTACATTATAAATTTCCCTTAATATCCGCCCAGAGGTTAAATAAACCCGGTAAAATGTTCGTATTACGAATGGAATCTCAACTTGGGTAATCCCCATAGCCTATAGCTGCGCTGCACTATGGTTAATATGGACGAATTCGGTCGAATTCCTGCAACATTACAAAACCTCTCTAGCTGTAGGTAATCAGATTACCAATACAATAGGTAAAAATCTATTAATCGATTTACGCCGCTATTGCGGACGCGACGTAACGCCGACCGAAGCTTTTATAAGTCGGAAATATTAAAAAATAAAATTTTAATTTCTCATTCGTTTGTCGAGCACGTAATATACGTCTTAAGGCCGTATAAAAGAAGACAATAATTGCAAATTCTTTGAGAAAAAGAAACGTACGTACGCTACGGCGGCTCTCTTATATTGTACGAATAGGTAAGTAAGAGGTAGAGTAGACGCGACGTTCGGAAACGAAGAAAAAGCATTTTGGTATTCCAACGCTTTAATGTACCTAAAATTACGTTAACAAACCTCTCTTTGTTGAGTTAGCAATGAAAATGGAAAATATAAGGCCGACTGCGAAAGGCGTCAAGAGTCGAAGACACTTGCTAAAAACTATTTTCGAATTCAACATTCGTACTGCAGTCTACTGCTGCTGATTCGGTGTGTTGGTGAAATATACCTATCTACCTACCTACTTATGTATTACGTATATAACTAGTACAACCCTACTACTACCAGGTACCCTAAAGTTTAAATATAGTATATGTATATAGGTATACACATACGTAAGGATATTTATTAGGTTTATTTGACTTGTAAAACTAGCGAAATTTTTATAAATGACGCTCTCGACAATGACGAAATAAAGATAGGTAACAGGTTTGAGTGAGGTAGAAAGAAAAAAGAAAACGCTAGAATATACCCCTGTTGGTATGAAATTCTGCCATGCACGGTGACGAAAAACGTTCAATAATTGCCAAGTTAGATCCGTTATTATTATTATGGAAAACGTGAGAACATTTTCCCCTCAGGCTAATATCCGCCAGCTAGAATTTGACTTTTAACCACACCATACACACAACGCTGCCACGTACGACGGAAATGTTTTTCTCTTCTCTATTTTTTGCTTTTTCAAGACCACAATTTCCATTTGCAATTTCCTCCTTCGGTAATTGTATTTCTCCTTCATCACCTGAGAATACCGTGCCCCACACTCGCAACATAAATAAAATACCCAACTAATAAGTTAATATTTACACCGGCATCATCGTCGTCGATCTGAGCTATCAAACTCTTTCAAACTCGTATAAAAAAAAACCTAAGGAACGTGTACGTCAGCGTATAGCAATACTTAATAGAGTATGTATACCTGCGCGTTTTTAAAAACTAAAGAAAAGTAATTCACTTAAGTATACTCGAAAATGTTTTAATACATCAAATGTAGGTACCGTCGTCATTCGTATTGAGAAAAACTTCCGTATTTTCGCCAGTCTAGATGAATTTTTTCCCTACTGCTGGCTCATGCTGACAATCTGCACCACTAAGAAGAGTCAAGAGTAAGAGCCGAGTAAACTTGTACAATTTATACGATTTTCTCACCATTTCTTTCGATTCTGTGCTATTTAATTAATTTTTAAAGAACAAAAGAATTCGCTGCAACGTTACGCCAGGATTATCGACGTTTCGTTCCAATTACTGTAAAATTTCTAATTCGTCGTTTCAAATCTGAAGTACATACCTACATAAATCATTGAAGGGATACAACTTGTACTTGAAAAAATTTCAATACTGCAGACCGATATTACAGATTTTATAAATATTTGTTGTTCAGAAACTTAACGCAACAAGTGTGTACATTGGCAGATATACTTTTGAGAAGTAAATACTAGAGAGAGAGGGGGGGGGGGCACATTTCACTTCTTTGGGAAATCTGCAAATGGCGGAGTCACAATAGTTGTGAAGTGACCTCAAAAGAATGTTGTAAATATTTTAGCTTTCTAACTAAATTTTTTAAACTTGCAAAACAATTTTATCCAGAAATAGAATTATTATACGCATTTAAATTGAAAATGATCAACAGACGATTTTTCTGGGGAGTTTAAAAAAATGGGGGTTTCAAATTTTTTTAATAATTTTTTTCAGTAAATTTTTAATAAAATAGACCGAGTACACTCATTTTCGTATATTTAATATCTGCTTTCTCCACGTTTGCTCTTTTCAGGGCTTCTCAATCCATATTCCAGAATACAAAGATACAGTATAAATGATTCAAAAAAAGGAAAAAAAATGAAAATTGCCTTTAAGAGTCTAAAATAGATGAAATGTGTCCTTTATTGTGATGAAATTTTATTCGAAAAATCATTTTTCTTAATTTTCGACAAATTTATTTTAAAATATGTAAAAAAAAAAAACTTTCTAGAATGACCCCGAAAAATAGTCTACGGGGGATAAAATTGAAATATTGCGCTTAATCATTTAAAATTGATGTCTCAAATCTATGTCGTGAAGAAGGTGGAAAGGACCAAGGAGTGTTTCTCAAAAAAACATTTCTTCGTAGTTTTTCAGAAAACCGTGAAAAAAAAACGAAAAAATGTCATTTTTTAAAAATTTCTGAAAAAAAAGGAATTGACAAAAACTTTACAAAAATGACCATTTTATGTTAAAATATATATAATAATTTTATTGTTGGAATAAATTTTCAAAAACTTATTTATTCAATTTTTTGAAAATTTTCGAACTTTAAGTGAGATTTGCAAGCTTAAAAAATTTAGATTAGAGGTTGAAATTTTTACCATATCCTTTGAGGAAATTTCACAACTATTATGACCCTGCAATTTACAGATTACCAAAAAAAGCAAAATTCGGTTCACCGTAGTAGGGGCCGGGGGAGGGGGGTGAATTTTGCCTTTTTTGAACATCTACAAAAGACGGGATTACAACAGTTGTGAAATGACCTCAAAATGACGTGGTAAAAATTTCATCTTCCCAACTCAATTTTTTCAAATTACAAAACCGACTAAAAGTTCAAAAATTTCCAAGAACTCAAAAAAATTTAAAAAAAATCGTTTTCTAATTCTTTTTAAAAACTGAATTATTACACATATTCGTGCTCAAAATTATCACTGTTCGTAAATTTTCACCGTTTCCCTTTTTACTCGAGGATTCTTTTAAAATGTTACGTTAGACGTTTTTTTTTTTACGATTTTCTAAATTCTATAAAGAAATTTTTTTGAGAAACGCCCTTCCTGAAATAGATGTAAACCATGAACTTTAAATGATCAAGCACAATACTGAAATTTTACCTCCTACATTCCATTTTTCAGAAATAGTTATTTTTCATGCTTCTTAAAAAAAATATTTTAAAACTGAAAAAATGTTATCCAAGGGAATACATTTTATCCATTTCTGACCCTTAAAACCAATTTTTCATTTTTCCCTTCATTTTTGAAAAATTTATACTTTATTTTTACGCTAGGAAACCCGTGAAAGGGGTCCACGCGGCGATGAAAACCGACCTTAAACGGACATAGGTAAATGCACGTGGCCTATTTCACTGAGAATTTATTGAAAAAACAAATTTTAAAAACGTAAAAAAATTCTTGAAAAATACGAAAAAAAATTTTAAGCACCCCTGAAAAATCAACTATGGGAGATGAAATTGAAATCTTGCGCTTAACCATATAAAGTTGATATCCTACATCTTTTTCAGAAGGATGCTTTTCAAAAGAATTTCCTTCAGAAAATCGTGAAAAAACATGAAGTGGCATTTTTAAAAAATCACTGAAAACAGGGGAAATGGTGAAAAATTACCAACAATGATAATTTTGGATATAAATGTGTGTAATAATTCCATTTTTAGAAAAAAAAAACAAAAAAAATGTATTTAAATTTTTGAAAATTTTTAAACGAGTTAGTTTTGCTGGTTGAAAAATTTGAGTTATAAAGCTGGAATTTTTGCCACATTAAAAATTATAAAAATCGACAAAAAGTCGCCACTTTTTTGATACTACGAAGCCATAAGGGAGAGCAATAAGGCTAAAAAGTTGAAACCCATGAAAGGGAAGTCTGAATACTCCATCAACTCTCCTCCTGTTTGTTCAACTTGTCATACACAATTAACTATCTTCCATATCCTACTCTTCTGTAAAAAATATAACTCCATATGGAACTCTCTGAACCTTCCAAAAACCATTCTTGAAACTAAACAAAATCCTGAAATCCTACTCTTTTTCCTCCAAATATCAAATATCTTACCCCTCCTACAAATATATAAATTCACATGCCTCTAAGCCGGTAGCTGTACACGGAGCGGTAATCAACAACAGGTAACATGTAACAGATGATAATGTTTTTTTTTTTACCTTATTTGAGTTGTCTCAAGAACATATATCTTTACTTGTAATTTTTTTAACTGGAAATACCAATTTTTATACACACCACATTGGTGCAAACCAGGCATCTCCAGCATTTTTGGATAAATGAATAAAACATTTTTTATGTGACTTCAGATTTTCAAGAAAAAAATCAGATCAGGGTATCTTTGCCCCTGCAATGATTAGGATACGCAGAGCATTATACATGCGTCCAACTTTAGTTGCTCAATTCGTTGCATGAAGGAAGTACTCTTATTGTTGAAACAAAACACCCGGTATACTGTATAGTTTGAATTTCCTTGGAAAAAATCTCGCTAATAATGAATATCTCATTAAGAACTCCCTCCTCATTAATTCTCTCTTTTTATTCCGAAAATATTAAATTTCTCCGTCAAAAAAAAAACAATACACATAGATGAGAAAAGTTCATTTTCGCAAAATTAACAACATTACTATGTACTCCTTCAAGTTACAAGATACAGCACAGTTCGAGCAAAGTTTTTTGCCCTTCACTCTCAATGAAAAGTTTTTATACACTATGCAAGTTTGCAAAAATGATGTTTTTCAGAACAGCTGATTATTGAAAATCTGCTTTGTCTTCTCTGCAATCATTTCGCTAAGGTTCATTAAATCTCAGACCATAACGACCATTGTACAGACAACATAATTTAGTCACATCCTCAATACTTTCCGACAGTGGAAAGTTCAACTAGTCACATTATGGGTTACAAATTTTAGAATTTAGAATTGAAATGTTTCATTGCTACCTTTTGTTGTACTTATTTAGTACACCTACACAGCATTATTTTTCATATCATGATGTAACAAATGAGAAAAGAAAAAAAATGGCATAATAGAGAATTCTTTTCTATTACAACAAAAATATATTCGATCGAAAAGGAAGTGAAATGCGAAAAACGTCAATATTTAAGGAAAAATGGAGATACTCTTCGATTCTAAAGTAAATACCTATTATGTAACTAATATATCTATGAACCTGCAATGAAGCTCGAGGGTGAAAAAATTTTAATTTTTGATAAGAGGCCAGAAGAGAATTTTTCCAATGTTTAAAAAAAATGTATTACAGCGTCTATATCTCATTCGACATCAACTTAAGACGTAGAAACTAACAATTGATTCAAAGGGTGGAAAATTTTTTTCATATATACTTATTATATATAACTAGTAAACATATCTTAAATAGCAAACGAATATAGGATTCCGAGTACTTTGCAAATATTTATACACGAATGTTGGTATCGAATTTATACTATAGTGTGTAGTAAGTCTCAAAATGATAGAAAAAGCTTGAAAAAATAACGGTGGCTTATCGTTTTTATTTGAGGTAATTCAGCCATGAAATCTATATGGGTAGAAGGACATTACAAGTTGAATTTATCTTTAACCTTTAACAAAAGGATAGGTGATATTTGGACATAAATTTTCATCTGCTTAAAAATCACTTTACATGCTTGCGGTAAAATTGGCCCAAATCCGTATAATGGCTTTCTTTTTTTTTCCAAACGTAAGAAGAAAAAAAGGATTAAGCGTTGCAATTTGTTACGGATCTCGAGCTTTGAAACACAAAGGTGAGGTGTTTTTTTTATTTTTATTTTTTACAACCTCGGTTCATTATGATTTTTCATGCACGTTCGGACATGAGCAGAGAAAATTTGGAATTTCACCATGTGTTGCTCGATACAAACGCGAATGAGAGTGTACGTTGAATAAACAATTGAAATTATGACCAAGGTGTTGGAATAAGAATAACAATTAGAAACTAAAGGACTGTAATGGTCAATATTTTCATTATTTTACCATTTGAAAATTTTCATTCGTGTATAAAAACTATAAAAAGGAATTGAAATGGAAGTATTCTATTCGCTACAAATACATTAACCAATGGGAGGACCTAGAGCGGAACAACATATAATAGCGAATTGCGTTTTCCATTAATTGGATAACTTTCTGTTTTCTTTTCATCAAAACTTACGTCAAAATGGTTTGGGGCTGAATGAAAATGCAAAATTCGTAGAATACAGTGTGATGGGAAAGTTCAAAAAGGGTAGAATTATTTCACACCGTTATATAGGGTGCTTGAAAAATCATGACACGTATTTTAGAAATTTTTTTTTAGAGAGAAAGCATAATCCATCTTCTGTGATGGGACAAGGAAGAGGCGTAGTAAAAAATACAACAATAAAATGAAATTAAAAACCGTTCCACATAAGCTAGGATACAAACTTAATAAGAATCACTTTTTTTCACTCCTCTAAAGTAGGTCTACACTACATGTAATTTTTATGTTAAATTGAAAATGCCACGTGAAAGATTGCGTAAGTTTGACATTACGATGGAATACTAGTACCAAGCTTTAAAATTTGCTTCTCTTATCGCCAATAATAAGTGCAAATTTTGTTCACCCCCCCCCCTTCACTTCATATTGAGATCTTTTTAAAAGTAGTCTGATAGCTGATAACTCTGCAGAACTGTTCCCCTTTTTGAAATGTATTAGTGGCACGACTGCATTTCAACTAATCCTATTTACGCTTTTATTGAGTCAGCCGATCTGGTTATAGATCTTTCTCTTCCCCTTGAACCAGGTAGTTTGCCGAAAAATAATTTTTTTTCTAGATTCTCTTTGTTAATTCTGGTCATGTGTCCAAAATATCCCATTATGCGCTTCTAGCATAGAACTTTCAGCCTTAATAGCTCCTCCAGCTCTTCTATGGTCAACTTATTTGTCCTCTGCATTGTCCATGGGACTTTGACATGGGGTCCAGGAGGCTCCAGAAACGGTTTTTTCTGACTTTTCCAGGTTTTCCAAGTCAATTTTTCCCAGTTTTCTTGACATGAAAGTATTTACAAACTGAGTTCTTCAATTTTTTTCCAGGAACTGAACACCATGCTTAGGTATTATTCTCCAGGCCCACATGTCAAAGGCATCCATTCTTCTTTTGTCAACTGCCTTCAATGTCCATGATTCTGCCACATACCAAAAAACAGGAAACACAAGGATTCTGAGGCATGTGACATTCCATAGCCTGGTCATTGCTGATTTTCTCAATGCAATTCGGCGCCATATTTCTGCCAAAGATTCTCCATTAACCTCTGTAGTCAGGCCCCAGTATACGACAGCGTCAACCTTTTCATATTCTTTCAGGACATCAGACTCTGGAAGACATCTAACCCAATATATAACGATAACTTTAGTCTTTGAAGCATTAATGCAGAGTCCTAGTACTTTGCTCACTGCCGCCACTCATTGATTAGCTCCACCAACTCATCTTTCTCTGTTGTAAGTGGAGTAGTGTCGTCTGCATCTCTTGAGATTTGAGATTCTTCTGCCAATAAGTGAAACTCCTCTACTCCAGTCTTCTATAACCCGTTCCATGATACATTCACCATATATATTAAAGAGCAGGGGAGACATTATGCATCCTTCTCTTACTCCTTTCTCTGCCCAAAAAGTACCACATTATTCACCGCTAGTCTTCATCAGCATTCAGTTGCTATTGTACAGTAATCCTACCAACTCCACAATGTGAGCAAGGACACTCAATGCTAGCTAGTTGTTGTGTAGACAGATGTAATATTACTCCATGGATAATAAATAGTATACGCTTTTTTCAATTTCTTGTGGTGAAAAAGCGATACAATATTGAATTACAAAAAATTTCGAGCGAATGGTGGAAGCTTAGTTACATCCAATACAACTTCAGAATGTAAAGGATGAAGAAGTCGAGAGCTTCAAGATATGTAGTAAACATTTCATTACAGGTAAGCTTAGGTTTAGAACTGAGTGGGAAATTTCTAAATAAAATTCTAGCGAGAAAATAATCAATGCATTTGGTTGGATTTGTTTTAGCAGATCAACTTGCAGACTTTTGAAATACACTTCATCCAGATTGGATTTCTAATGTTTGCGCAGCCTGTAAAAAACCTGAAAAACTGCCTGCACAAAGGTGAAAGAAATTTGAAAGTGCTAGGAAACATAATGAAAAATTAATAGGGTGCAAAGTAGTTTTGCAATCAACAGTCAGAACTCAAGTAAATATGTTCATTTGTGTCTATGTGATGCAGCAATAGATAATACTGCATCCGAAGAATTTTCTTTGGTACAAGATGCAGAACACATTGCTCCATTATGATTAGAAATAAGTCTACAAAAACATGAATTAAAAACTAAAAATAAAGAAATTGAATCAAAGGAAGAATAAACTGCAGCCTTGAAGTAGTAGAACGTTGCGATAAATTGCGAATTAGTCAATTAAAACCGCGAAGTCTGTACATGATTTGAGAGAACAAATGAAGAACCTGAGCTAGGCAAAAGATGATAAAATACTGAATATTGTGACATACCAGATAATCTACCTCTTGGAGGTATTGTTTTGGCTGACAGAGGGTTTACAATCAGTGAATTAGTTGCTTTACAGTATGCTAAATTAAACATTCTACAATTCACTCGTGGCAGAAAGCAATTACATTCTAGAGCAATTGGAGGTACTACAAAAATTCCTTGCAATGGCTTCATTGAAAAAAAAAACCAGTTTGTCCTATTCCCTATCAAATGTACTAGGTTTTCCTGAAATATCTGCGGGTCAAACCAGTTCGAATAAATTTTGTTAGGATAAATCAGTTATTCCTAGAATATTCTTCGGCAAATCTGGTTGGTCTTAAGATAAACTAAAACACTTAAGGCCTTTTGGATGTTTAGTTAAGCCCATAGGAAATTCGCGTTTATCCGAAGTTTGGGTTTGACTGGTAACATATACACCAAAATATATGGAGAACCAGTCCCAGTCTTAAATTTTCATTCCGGTCTAGAAACTAAGCCTATTTTGTGAATTTAAACCGAGTTAGCTTCAACAGAAGTGGTTAAAATGCAGATCTTAAATTTGGAAATGTGGAAATGAAAGCAATTGATTCACACTGAAACAATTATATACGAATATAAACTGATGTATACTGTCATTTTTTGCAGTGAATTTTCCTATTTTTATAAATACGTATTGACTGTTGCCAATTTCAATCTTGAAACTGAACACATCATCATTACTCTTGAAAATAACACAAATCGTGAAAGAAAAAAAACTGCAAATCTAGATTTTCACGATCTAGAATTTTGAATTATACGCTTTTATAATTAAAACGTAAAACCGCTAGTATTTTTTGTGTTTTTTTTCTCCATTTTTCTTTCTATGATAAGTTATATTAAATTTTAGACCGGGTTTATTACAGCAGTAAACAACTTATTCTTGGAGGCCTTGCTTTTAAAGTAAACTTTAAAAAGTTATGTCTTATCGGGCACCGCGCGCGTTTCTTATTTTATGAAAGTTTTTTGTTACTTTTGTTTCTTGGTTGGGGAATAAAGTCGAGGCTTCTGGCTATGTTAAACATCCATTTTTCCTTTATTTACTTTTTTCTTGTTTTTTGTTACGCGTAGGTTAGGGTGAAAGCTTATTATTTAATATTAAGACCATTACGAAAGAAAACAAAAATCCCACGGTATTAAGTCTTATGTAAATATATTGTTTTTATCAGTAAACTGAGAATTATTTTTAATAAGAACGTGTTAGCGGCGGCGGCCAGAGTTTATTTTTACTTTAGCTATCTGATATTACCTAGGCGAGCGCGTACCTATGGAACGTGGCTGCGACGAGCGACGTTACGACGTCTAATTTTTTTCCTTCTCTTTTTGTTTAGAAAATTTCGTATCAATCTTGATAACATTACAGGATGAAGGGATGAGATAACAAATGAGGCCAATTTTTACCCGCACCGGAACGATACTTGGCGTTATTACATACTTATATTTACACAGAAGCTTTAATGGATACAAAATGATCCATTCTACTTGTAATCGATACAAATGGCACTAGTTCTGCGGCTCGACAGACGCCGAAGTCGACGTTGGAAAACATTCGTTAATAGATAGTTCGTTTATCGTTACACGACACGAGTTAGCTTTTAAACTCAACTTACACAAGTTTGATCATTCGTTAAAAGTGGTAAGATGCTTGATTAGCTCGAATATATATGTACATATTTACGCGTATGTAGATAAATGGTTAAAATCAAAGCTCTCAAGAATACCAACAACGTTCTGAAACCTGGAGGCAAATTACATTCGTGTAAGTATAGTACAGTATAGAGTTTGACATAACATTCTAACTTGGTATCGTAGGTATGTGTATATAGATATACATATATATATATACATTACCTTCTGCCATTATCATCAACATCACACTACCGTTTGTTTGAGTTTTGTTTATCTTAAGAAAATCGTTAATTTCATCGCAAAATCTTCTTCGCTACTAATACCACGCAACGTAACACTAACGAAAAAAACCTCAAAAGAAACTACACACACACAGGTATCTAATACTCTCACTCGGCACATTTTTCTTAACAATTTACATCGTTACATATTTCTCGCAATGTTCTAGACGACGATATTGAAAACTTGAAATTCCGTACACGAAAACTAACGTAAATGGAATTGATTTGTCGATCGACGATCCGCCGAGAGAAAGAAGAGGTAAAAAAAAACACACACACACACACACATCGCATCGTAAGAATTTCACCGAAAGCAAACGGAATTTTCATCTCAATAAAGTTTTAAGGGGAGGAAAAAAACCCGTCATCGAATATCACGGTAAAAGTATCAGGTACAAGTGTTTCCGTAGCTAGTGAAATGTTATGACAGTGCAAATAATTCGATGTAGCCTTTAGCAAAATGAAATCTACCATATTCATACATAAAAGGCGGTATTACAAAAGGATACCCTGAAAACTTTTTTCCAGCTCTTCTTTTTGTCAATTGTTTGTAAAACACTAACATGTGTATAACAGCTTTTTAGTTGTATTACAAAAGTAACATATGACACAGACAATCGAAATACCTACTCCGTATTCGTTCGTTAAGAACTTTTCAACCGTGTACTTAGGTAGTAGCACGACTGAAATTTATCTAAAACTTTCAACATACTACATACATAAGGGTTTAAGGCTAATAATAAAATATTACTTTGTAAATCAAACCCAACAACAACGAGGTGTGTGCGAGATATGCACAGTTTCATTTCAAATTGTGAAATTATATTGCTTTCGGGTCAGTTCACTTATTTTGAAATGTAATCTTGTTGTGTGTTGGATCTACACGTATATGTTTAACTCTTTCGGCGATAGATACGAGACTGAATAATCTTATTAACTTACTTAACATCTGAGGATGATAAAAAGCTTGCGATTGACGTATTTGTTTTGCACTGCGATACCAATTGAAGCGATTCAGATACTACGAAATCATTGAGAACTAAAGCACCTTAAGTATGAATAACAAAATAATCCCAACGTCAAGCTTATAACGAACATATCACCGCTTCAAAAGTATAATAACTTAATAAGTACTGTTTTTTCACTCAAATGGTAATAATTTAAGAACACTATTATACTTCTCATTGATTTTAGTCTTGAAACAGCATGAAAATGCGTTCTCGTTACTTCGTTAGTCATCAATCGACTTATCACCGTTTTATCACTATCCTCGCAGCCATATTAACCACAAATAAATCAGTCGTCATAGAACAGTCTTTTCTGATTGAACACCACACAGACAACACTGTCTTGAACTTTCGAACACTTCGTTGTAAAAGTTTTAAGTTGGTAACATTTACAAAATTCATAAGTCACCAACTTCCATATTTTTCAAGAAAAATAATTGCTAATCGCTATCAAGGATTGGTTGAAAAATTTTTATTATTATTATTTATTTTTTTTTGTCTCAATGGAATCGGGTCAGGGATAAAAGAACGAGAATGAAAAACTGAGAACCAATAACGTAAAGAACATGCGATTTTAGAGAACAAAAATGAAAAAAGGAATAACAATTAACAACGTTGAATAATTGAAGAATTTGAAGACAGCAACAAAAACGAGAATAATGAAACAATTTTACCATTTTATAAGAACAAGAAACAACCTTGAAAATTCATTTAAAAGTACATGAATTAAAACAAATATTTTACATTTTTATTTTCATTTTTTCTTTTGTTTTGTTTTGTTTTTTTTTTTAATTTTAGCAAGCAGATATTTCCTCGATTTGTTGTAATTAAAGCTCGTTTTAGTGATTTCTTTATTCCGACGTTTTACTCTATTTTCATCAATTTTTCTACTCATTTAATGGCTTTTAGCAGGGATAGAAAATAGAAATATATAAAAATGTAATAAACATGTGATTTTAGAGAACAAAAACAAAAAAAGAACAAAAAGGTTGAACAAGACTGTGAACCCAGATCGGAACCGGAACTAGAAATCGCTTGGAACTGGTTCAAAATATGAACCAGAACCAGAACCAGAGAAGTGGAACTAAAACCAAACCAAAACTTGAACCAAGAGATTAAAAGTTTAAAATTGAAACCAGGACTGGAACCAGAGCCAAATAAAATATTGGTTCCTATTTCAATCCCCTTCTATTTAGATAATGTTTTCTGTGCAATATTACACTGACGCAAATTTTGCAAAATGCAAAGCAAAACAAGCATTTTGTTACGGCACCAGAAAACATTTTATGGTAAAAATGGTCCCATGAACCGGCCTCTCAATTAAGAACACCTAATAACTCTTTCAATTTTGGACTAACAGAAATGTTTCTTAAGGCAGAGAGATGTGAAATGGGAAGAAGTTGACCAAATATTACAAATATTTTTATTCGAATTCTTTAATCCACAAAAACCATTTAAATTAAAACCAGTCAACTAGCGTATTTTCAATTTTGCCAAAAGTGTCCTCTATTAGGCACATTGACCTCTTACGTACCAATTCAGTATTTTTGGTACTTGCTGTTGTAACAAGGAACCAGAATCAGAACCAACACATTACAACCGGAACCATTAGAACTGGAACCAGTACCAAGAGACTAAAAGTGGAACCAGAACTGGAACTGGAACCAAAATGTTTTGATTCCACAGCCTTGAAGTTGAGTGATTGAAGAACAAAACAAAAACAAGAATAATGAAAGCTATTTTACCGTTTTTGAAAAACAAGAAAAACCTAGAAAATTTATTTGAAAGAACAAGAATAAGAACAGAAACGACCACTCGCCGTTCTTTTTTTTTTTGAATTTTAGCAGATATTTTCTCAATTTGTTGTAATTTTAGTGCATTGTAGTAATTTTTCCCAGATCTTACTCCTGTTTTCGTAAATTTTTTCATTGATTTGACGACTTTCAGTCAAATTTTCAAAAATTGGAGGGTTGAGTTGAAGAGCGAAAACCAACAAGAACAAGAACAAAAAACTAAATAAAGAATGAAAACAGAAAACGAGAATAATTTTCCAAAAACCGTAAAGAACAAGAACGAAATGAAAACAAAATTTACAAATCCTAAATAAAAACAAAATCAACAAGAACAAAAATTTTGATTCGTGAAAACAAGAACAAAAAAGAGAACCAAAATTCATAAATTTGTTTTCCACCTTCTAGTTAGTTCCAAGTAGAAATATATTCCCTATCACAGGCATCAAATTAATGGTCAACAAAAAAAAAAAAAACAAAACAAAACAAATGTTATCTAAAAATTTATATTCACAGAATCCTCAGGAATAAATCTACGTTATAAGTATAAAAAGAAAAACAATATTAAAACCTTTGCTCTAAGTCACGACTCACGAACAGTGAATTTTTCTTGAAAAAGGAAAATCTCTATAAAGTTTTGAATATAAATTAGGGTTACTCAAAAGCAAAAGCTGCGGTGAAATACCTACTAAATAGCAAATTGACGCAATCAATAGCTAAGATAAAAAATTACCTTCAACAATAGCTGTGATTTGAAAAGAGAAACTATAAGAAATTCCATTTCATCCTTATCTTTTGTACTATATTTTAAAATATTTTTTTCCTTTTCAACTTATTGTTTCTAAATAAAAGAATACTTTTTGAAAGTGGTCCACATTTTAAACAATTAAGGAAATGTGGCATTTGAAAATACGCTCATAGATATTTTATTACGTTAAATGTAGGTATTTAATTTTTTCATTTCCTAGGTGAATTACTTCCTTGAGATTGGCTCTCTTTGGTATTCTGTATACAATATTCAGAAATACCAATTTGGCTCGCACATATTTTTCGAAACGAAATGAATGTAGCCGATTTCATTATTTAACTTACGCATGCAATAATTTAAATATTACCAGTGAAATTTCCTCAGCGATTATAAAAAGCTCAAAAAAGTCTGAAAGCTGTTCTAATATTTGAGTTGTAAATTGTTATAGTTACTTTACATATTTTTTCTCGAGATGAAATTCGAATAAAAGAATATTTTACCAAAATTCCCACGTTGAACAAGAAAAATTAGTTGGGCTGGTAAGTAGTACTTAAGTAAATAAGTCACTTTTTTCTTTTAAACAAATAAAAATACGCAAGCACTTTAATGCAATAATTCATACTAGTTGCTGAAATGGATGAAAAATTTCTCCAAAGATTCAGACAAAAATACTTCGTATTTTAAAAATTCATATTTCAAAGTCACCACTTTAAAAAAAAACTCTTTTATAGGCAGGTACTGTATTACATGGTTGATTTCTCATTATTTAGGTGTTTTTTTTAATTTATAGCATAAAACTTGAATAAAAAATTATTGAAAATGTAAACATAAAAAAAATGTTTTAATCGTTTAATAAGATGGTAATTTTTCCCCATATTTTATAAATTAATTATTATGCCTTAGTCAGTAAATTAGTCCATCGATAAATTAACATTTAATCAAAACTTTCTGAACCAATATTACGAAATACTAATTTTTAAAATCACAAGAACTTTTTAGATACATGAAACGTAGTCTTGCAAATAATAGGTACCTCATATACGAGAAGATTGCGATAGGTCAGGGTCTCTTTTTTAAAATTAATACAACATTATGGAATGATTTTTTGAAAGATTTTTTTTTGGTAAAATATTGATTTGATTTTTAAAAAGTGTATTAATAATTGAAACCGGACCTTTCATCGAATCTAACACTCTTGATTAAATAAATAAGTGATGATAAAGAAAAAAAATGTTCACTTTGTAAAATATTGTGAAAGCATTGAAATGAATAGTTCTGCTAAATTTTTTATTTCTAATCTTATACCACCCAGTTTTTTATTTACTATTATTATTATTTTTTTTTTTTTATTTTAAAATAAGTTGATAGCTATGAAAAAGAAATATTTTTCTTTAAATTTTTAGAGTTAATAATTCTTCGCATAGGCTACCTGCTTGCTTGTAAATTTGAACCTGTTAAAAAGAAACTTTTTATATATTTTGAAACATAGAATTCGTTTTAAAATATTAGCATATTTTGAACTTCAACAAACAAATTAATTTTTTTTTTTAAATAAAAATGAAAAAAGTTGTAGTTGAATTTATAAAAAATGTTTAATACCAAAGAATAAATTATTCGAAATAAATATTAAAAAATAATTAGATCCTTATTCGTTAAATTTTGATTTTATATTAATATTATTATTTATATACGTGAAATAATTATTTAAATTTCATCCTAAATATCAATTAAGTAAATAATTCAATCAAATAATAATAAAAACTATATAAACATATTCGTCAAAAAAATAATGGAAAAAAGCTGTTACTTACTGCGTTCACATAATAAATTCACGGCTAAAATAAAAATCACCGAATTTGGAAAATAATTAATCGTAACAGATCGCATCTCGCAAAAATTAAGTCGCAGAAAAGCGTCCTATACCATGTTTGAAATCCCGACAACTGAATGAAAGTTTAAAGTTAAACCACTGATAAGAACTTATAAGGGATTATAAGCACTTGCGCGCCAATTCTATAATGTTGCCATTTTTAAGGGCTCAAATTTCCCGATAGAGTGAAAATACACGCACTTCATTTCATGGCTTTATTCACTTAAATCGTAAACTTTTCAATTTTTAGCGTGAACCTGATAGGAGAAATTTTTTCCGTATTTTGTATATTAATTATTATTATTATTCGCGAACATTTAAAAGAAAACAAATTAAACTTTCGAGCTTTTTTTCCTACTTATTATTATTATTATTAAATTTACTTTACTGCAGTGAAAGCCGAAGTTGTAATATAATTTAAAATATTTTAATTATTAAGAAAAGAAACTAATTAACATTGAGCTTACGATTCTGGCCAGTTATGACTGTATTTCTGTCAGTTAGTAAAAAGTTTACATAATTTTGCTGTTATTGTTAAATTTCGCTTTTGAAATTCTCGCATCTTGGCTAACGGCTGTTTAAACGATACTCGGTTATTCGAAAAATAAACTTTATTAATTTTTAATGTTTATACGGTAGCATTTTTAAGAACTAATTAAATGCAGGCAATCACGATGTTTAAATTAAATTTCTAATATATTTACCTACTTCAGTGGACCAAAAAAAAAACAGTAGATATTTTAATAAATATTTGTAACTACTGTGCCTTGAAGTCTTCTTTTTTTTTTCAATTTAACCTCTCTATCTGTAGGAGTTCAGCTACAACCAATACAAGTATATCCATATCAGCGTGTTTTTACCATCGTCTTCTTTCATTTGGAAAATACCATTTTTGGTAATTTCAATGTTACACGTCACTTTAGTTCACTATCATAGTCGTACTATAAGGCAAGGTACCCTTTTATATTTCAAACTTGCCGACTTTACATCAAACCCCCATTTTTCTGTATTTTTCCGGTCGCGATAGCTGACTAATATTTTATACTGCGCCGTATTTCATCCAACTAGGCAACTTTTCATTTTTGATAAGCGCAACTATTTTCTGTAATTTTCTAGGGAAAAAATGAAATTGGAAAATCACGTACAATTGTACGAGGGAGAGCGGATTCGTTGCAGTTGACGAAAGGTCGTTGAGTTACATATATTTTATTGATAGTAAAATCGTAAAATTTTCATTCGCGAATTTCTAAAAAAAAAAAAAGTAATTTACTTACCTATACAATGCGACGTTAGCATGATGGGGCGAGCGAGGAAGATGGCTTTTATTCCAAAAACAATGCAACAACAATGATGTATCGAATCTGAAAAAAAAAAAGAAGAGGAAAACATTTTACCAATCGTATACTATTTGAGAGCAGATAGACTTAGTAGTAAATAAAGTAAGATTTTATCAGCGTCAAAAGGCTCGTTTAATTAAAAAATAATCCTATGTTTGTTAGCAATTTGTTTTCTTTACGCTTTTTCTTATCAGTTTAAAACGAACAGCGTGACTTTTACACTGTTTCCTCCATGATTTATCCAAATGGCTACAGCTAGTCATGCTGCTATAGCAATATGTTTGAATAACATGGTTTGTCTGGTACATTATAATCTTCGTGGAAATGTTTTTTTTTTTTTAGAAAATTGGCGGAAATTTTTTTTAAACACTACTTTTTCAGTTTATTCATTTTCCACACACACATAAAAAAAATATTATTCAGCATAGGAATGAATAGTGCATCAAAAACAATTTTCCAAATATCTGATGGTATTTTCTGAGAAAAAATTATTTTTTATTTTCTGACTGAATTTGATCAGGTTATTTCTCATGAAGAATAATTAAATTTCGACATTTATTTCCCTCACTTCGTTTACTGCTACAAAAATAAACTACAATTTTGAAATTTCAATAAAAATTGGTGATTTTTTTTTTTATTAATAAGTCAATTTATCGATAATTTATAAAATAGATTTATGTGTAAATTTTTTCAAATCGTTGAAAATAATTGAAATTTGACAAAAATGGATTCACAATGAAGAAAATTGGTTGAAAATTATGAAAAAATTTGATGAAAGTTGATTAAATATGTGCGAAAAATTGATCACAAATCAAGAAAAATTTTTGAAAAATAAGTGAAAATTTAACTAAAATAATTATGCAAAAAATCGTTAAAAATCAGTCTAAAATATGAAAAAAGTTGTTGAAAATGATCGAATATTAAGTAAAAATTTAACAAAAACGAGTTAAAAGTGCAGAAAACTGATTAAAAATCACGAAAAAATGTAATAAAATAGGTGAAAATATCGTTGAAAATCATCAGAAATTGGGAAAAAATTTGAAAAAAGTGTGAAAAATAACGAAAAAATATTTAAAAAAGGGTAAAAATTGCTCTAAAATACAGAAAAAGTTGTTGAAAATTTTGAAAAATTCGGTAAAAATTTGATAACAATGGCTAAAAAGAACAAAAAATTGATCAAAAATCAAGAAAAAATGATAAAAAATTGTTGAAAATTGACAAAAATAATTGAAAAAAAATCATTTAAAATTAGGTAAAAATTTGATAAAAATGGATAAAAAGCACAAAAGTTATTTTTAAATCAAGAAACAATACGAAAAATTGGTTGAAAATTGACGTAAACTGAGAAAAAAAATACATGTTAAAAAATGTAGAAAATTGATCACAAATCAAGAAAAAGTATTGAAAAATGAGTAAAACTTGAACTAAAACAAGAAGAAAACTTGACAAAAATCATCGAAAATCAGGCAAAAACTTGAAAAAAAATTATCAAAAATCTAGAAACTTGGTCAAAACTCACAAAAAAAAAGTTGAAAAAAAAGGAGAAATTGACAGAAATTATAAAACAAACAGTAAAAAATCACTGAAAATTGTAAAAAATTTGACGGAAATGGGTGAAAACTGACCTAATTTAAGTTGTAAAACGTTAAAAATCATCGAAAAAAGTGTGAAAATTTGATGAAAATAAATGAAAATTGAGTAAAAACTTACCTAAAATGAGTGAAAAGTGCAAAAAAATCTATCAAAAATCGCAAAAAATTAATGAAAATTGGAAAAATGGGTATTGACTAAAATTATGAAAACCCCATCATCGATAATTAGGTAAACATTCATCAAAAATTAGTTAAAAGTACAAAAAATTGATCAAAAATCACAAAAAAATATTGAAAAATGGGAGAAAATTGACTTAGATTATGAAAATGTGAAAATCAATAGACAGGATCATCTTTACTATTCCTTTAACTTTCGTAATTTAGGTTACTCTATTTCTGCCCTTTAAAATAAAATCTATTTTCAACTATCAAATACACATAAGCTTAAAAATTCCAACATGAAATCGATAACCCAATTTCAGCTTATAAAATTAACAGTTACACCCCCCTTCACTTCCTTTTCACATTTTATTTTTTTTTTATTTTTTGACCAGCAAGATAAAAATTATAAAATCATGCTTGAGTTAGTTTTTTTAGTAACTCTCATAATTCAAATCTGAAACACCCATCAGGTTAGATATTCTAACATAAAATACATTTTTTTGACACAAAAATTTTTTTAAGGACGCTTAATGATGTTTCGTGAAAATTTTAAAAATCTGAGATCAAGGGCATTTCGCTAGAGACAGCGGCTTTCCGAAGGGATGTGCTCGAAGGAGGGAGGGGGGAAGCTTCAAATTTACCAGCTAACTTTACCAATTATACCAACATCCAAAATTTCCAAGTGATTTTTCAAAATTTTATGAGTAGCCCAAGTACTAAATTTCGACAAAACATTGCCAAAAAGTAAGTTTCATAAATAAAAAGATTTATTTAGCACGTACAAACGTATATTTTTGGTTAAGAAAACATTTTTAATAATAACTTTTTTTTAAAAACCAAAATTTTCTCATGCCTATTTATTCAAATTTTAATACGTCTATATCGCATTTGCGACAAAGACTGGACGATTTTTGGCAAATTTAGGACTGCAGTCAAGTTATATTTTGTCCGCAGAGGCAAAACATTCTTGTTCACCATTTGAAAAAAATAAGGGACGAAAACGTCATGCTACAATTATCACTTGCGAAGAATTTTCAACGAACTGCTTTCAGAAATAAAAGATAGAATAACGTCCAAGCGAAGCGAGTGAAAAAATTTTCTGAAATATAAGGGAATAGAGGGTCAAAAAACGTTAAGATCGATTCATTCCGCAAAAAGATACGCTTCAGATTTATTTTTCGAAAAAATTTCTAGAAAAGCAAAAGCCCAAAGGTTCCCTTCCTTGAATGTGACTTTACTCTTATGTAGGCCAAGTACCGACTAGTTCTGATACAAGCCTTCTCTCAATATCTAAATATTTTCATCTGCATTTCAACATGAGACAAAATTGTACGATCCACTTCGGTAGGTGAAAGGGAGGGGCTCAGGATTTAAATTTCCTTTAATGCGTTGGAAAATGTATTCGGTACAACGGTTCGCAAAATGACTGTAAACATAAGAAAATGTTGAAATAAAAATTTCAAAACTTTTCACCCCTAAAAATCGGTCACTGTGGGCACAAATCCAGAAAGGTTCCGCAGTAAAATCGCCACTAATTTCAAAATTCCATTAATGTTTATTTTTTCCAACTTGTACCAACCGTCACCCAATTTTACCAATTGTAAAACGCTTGGGGCGGTGAGACCACCACCTCCCCAGTTAGGTGGGCCTCTGCATTTCATCGATTTCGTTGAATAGGATGAAAATTTTACAAAATATTAGGTATAAAGGGTCAAAAAATGACCTTAAATATTGAAAAATGAAATCGGCCTCTGTGGACACAAATCCAAAGACACTCCTCGGTAAAACTGTCACCGATTCCAACATTCCATTGTTTCTCATAATTTATAACTAATTCGGGACCGCTGAGATCGAGTATCAACTTACTTCCTTGATCCAACTCCCTCGTGCTCCAAGCTGACCTTCAAATGACTAAATATTTGAAAAATGTGGTTACAGAAGAGTTGGACTGAGAAAGTAAGTTGATATTCGATTTCAGTATTTTTTTCCCGCATAAATTCAACACTTTGGATTATCAACAACCCCCCCCCCCACCAATGACTTAGAGGTGTTATACGGATTATTTTAAAATTTTTTAGTCAAATGCTCATAATAGTTTTTTCAAAAGAAAATTTTTTGTCATATTTTTTTCCGACTTCTACCAACTGTCACCCAATTTATCCAACTCCCGAACGCTTGGGGAAGAGGGGGAGGGGGTAAAGATGCTCCCCACAGTCCTCGTTTGGTAGGCCTGCGGCTCGGCAATACCCTTCCGTTAACATTACCAGGCTGAAAATTGGCGAAATTGAAATAGGCACCTGAGAATAATTGAAAGCGAATACAAGTAAATCGAAGTGATAATTTTAAATGACACAATTACTTATATTCTTATCGTGTTAAAGACCTCCTGACATCATCACTTCGATTACGTTGATATTATCCAATGGGGGAGGGCGGTCGGTGAAGGGAAGATGTACATCGAAGGTAGATAGGTAATAAAGAAACAAGACGTACGACTGATCGGTCTCGCGATATCGATACAAATCTTTGAAAAAGATAACAAAAAATGGTTCGTTTTCACTTTCTCGAAATGTTGATTAATTACGAGAAGGGTTGTGTGTGTGTGTGTTTGTGTATCGAATAAGTGCAATATTCATCGCGCGAAGAATCTGTTCTAAAAATTCGTATAAATATAAGCTTCACATACTGGTATACGTAAATATTCGCATACACACATACATACATACATATATGAAGCAACGCCAGCAGTCATAATTGAATAACGAAATTAATATGCAGCATTTGATTTAAACTCAGCTCAACGACCTTACTGTTTGTACGGTAAAAACAACGCAATTAATCTTCTTCCAAGCATCCATTAATATGCTAACCGAGTCAACAGTCTCTCAGCTGAATAACCAACAAAATTGTGTAACGATAAACTAATACCTTAATTAGACAAAGGTTCGTGTAGATTACCATATTAACAAGGCATCTCTTTAATACTGAATACGTCGCCGGAGCAAATCTTCGCTGCGTCGCGTCGGTACTTCGTTATGATGGAAATCGATCTAATCGTCATATTCTTACACCTTTAAGATACACGATGTGGATATATTGTATCGTACATAAAAGAGAAATATACTAGTAGAAGAAGAAGAAGAAAAAAAAATGGCATCTAAGAAGGAAAAAAAGGAAACGTTATACTGTCCTAAACATATCGAAAAGATAGCACCATCCACTACGAGTATACGAAAGAGTACGTTGGGCGCGAAAATTAAACTGTCGTAAAAACGTTACAAATAAACCACCGAAGTATACATGAAAGTTTTTAATTCTCGTAGTATACCGAAAATTATGAAACCAGAAAACATAATTTATTTAAGTTTACTCCCTTTAGCAAAGCTTTCTTTTTCATGCAATAAACTAAAATAAGAAAAAGAACGCTGAAATAACCTTATAAAATGTTCATTTTTTTCTTATCTTTCCTTTTTTTTTCTTCTTCTTCCTCTTTTCTCTCCTTTACACCATACTCTCCGTATAGACGATGGCGTAAATTTATGTTTCATCCAACGAATCCTACGCCGAAATTTATTTAATTCAATTATCTCCTTTAAGTGTTTTTCTTTTTCCCAATTGAACCTTTTTATTAAATTTAAATACGTGTTCGTACAATTCGCGGTAACAAATTTATCTGCACCGTACCTGTAGACCTACATCTCGAGCTTACGATGAATTTAAAGCTTCGGTACGATAATTGATGAATGTAGACCATAAGATGATGGACTTAGAACCGTATCTAATTCAATGGATCAATACCTTTCGCCTTATTAAATAGTTTTATACTATTAGTACTACTTTGATGCTAGAATTGTAGCGATACAAAAGGCTTTATACATTACATATCTTCCTATTAATAACTATATTAATTTTCAACACTCAGTTTATTTGATATATATATATATGAAGAAAAAAAGAAACATAAAAAATACCTACTCTATACGTTAATAGTACCTTATACAGGTACCAAATAACAATATAAGTAGGTAAAGTATATATGTACATATATAAAATATTATATATTTCTAAAACCTTACACTTTAGTATTCTCACATCGTCGCTATCGTATAACCAGATACATCCAGCAAACGGTTTACATTTAGCAGCAGGTAAAAATAAGGTATATATGAAAAATCACTCGATACGAATGACAGTTCGCCTTCGAAATGACCCAACATACCGAAACGCCCATGTGCTGAAAATTCTTATTCCAGCTTCTTTGTAACATTCATTAAGACTATGCAATGTTTTCTATTCGTTTAATATCTGTACTTTAACTTACTCACGCTATTAACAATACGTGTCGTTGATCCGTGAAAAATTTTGTATTTTTTTTTTATATCCCATTTGCCATCAATAGTCGGTTGTGCACTGACTTCTCTAATACCTAAGGATTACTTCGGTGAATTTTTACCAGCTCGCATTGTACACATAATTAGAAAACGTGTTAAGTAGTTATGCATTTTTTTTTTTTTTTCTTTCTTCGCGTTTTAAAAACTAAAATGACTTTTTTCTTTACACGGTACTCGAGTTCGTATAAGGTCTGTGACTTCTCGCGTGTTTCCGAATATGTTTATCATGTGATGAAGGCTTTGAGAAGATTTACCTCTTTTTTGTTTTTTTTTTTTCTTGTTTTTTTTTTTTTTTTTTTTTTTTTTTTTTTTTTTTTTTTTTTACAACAAATATTGTAGAAGTATTAATATTTCGTATACTCTTAATTATCTCTGAGTCAAGGTGTAAATGATTTATGCGAATATTTTGAGCACACGTAATACATTTCTGAGAACAGGAAAATAAATGATATCATGTTGAAATCTCAAAATATGAAAATACTCTGAAAATTAATTAAAGCAAGAGAGGGAAGGTGCGTACCGAGAACACAAAAATTGCCATTCACTCCCACCTCATCCACCGGAATGACGAAAAAATTTATTTCAAAAGGAGGAGATTATACTCTACAGTGGATTCGAGAGGGAAAAAGTTTTTAATTCAGGTCGATGCACAATGGGAGCAGGGGTCCTACTTAGATGACTCCGGGAAATTTTCAAACCACCATGCATCCGAACTCAAGAGGACTATATGAAAATTTTCGACATGGATATGTCTTAGGGTTGGGGGTAATTTTTTTAAAACATGTGACATTTTAGATGTAACGTTTTTAGCTGGATTTTCTATGTCGTATTGCCAATGAAAACCAATCTATTACAGTGTATCGACCAACCACATTGGGGGAGGGGGAATACCAATTAAATCCGCTTTGGCGTCTCAGAAGACCATTAAGACAACTTTTTGCTGTGTCAGATATTTATTTCTATTTTTTTTCCCCGAACATTGAAATTGACTAAAATCGCCTCAAATTCGGTCAATCGGCTAAGTTTGGCAGCGAATTGAATATATATATATATATGTAGAGATTACCTTTGGTCAAAAATCAGCTCAATTTTTTAAATTTTTTTAGAAAATTATTATAGTTTAATTCATTGAACTCGAGATATAGTATTTGTGTTTTTTAAAATAATTTTTAGTCTGATTTTCTATATCACATTGTCAATGAAAACCAGGCTATTACAATCTATCGACCAACGGTGGATAAGGGGGGGGGGATATCAAAAAAATCAGGAGATCATTCAGACGATTTTTAGACATGTCAGATATTTATTTTTATTATTTTTTTTTTCCGAACATTAAAATCATTTACTCCGCTTGATACCGACCAAAATCGCTTCAATTCGGTCAATTAGCTCAGTTTGGCGGCGGATCAGATATATATGAGTGGGGATGAACTTGAGTCAAAATTCAGTTTTGCCCAATTTTGAGGGAGGGGTGCTGAGGGGTCAAAAACACAAAAATTGTTCTTTTTCAAGCCCATCAATAGAGAATTCAAAGTTGCATAACGTATCCAAAAATCAACCACCTAAGTCAATTAGAAGGGGAGATATGAGGGTTTTTCCCTTTTTTGACCTTGAAAAAGGACTACCCCTTCCCTATCTCATCATCAAAATGAGCTAGGAAGTTGAATTTTGGTATATACATGCGGAAGACCTGCATGTGCCTTTTGGGGCCCCGACTTTTCAGCTCCATTATACTCCCTCACAGACCCGGAAATGGAGAAGGAGGTAGTTTAGATTGCTATTCAAATAGTAAAAAATTCGAAAAAAATGACATCAAAATAAAGTGGTAAAAATTTCAGCCCCCTTCCCCATTTTTTATAGAATTATTACAGATATTTTAACTCGAAATAATCATTGACGACACGTTTTCATGATTATACCCCTTTTCAGGAATTTTTTTAAAAGCATCACTTTTTGCATTTTTTTTCTCGATTTTCTGGAAAACAGTGAAGTAAATTTTGCTTTGAGAAACGTTCTATGAAATGTATATAGGACATCAATTTTCGATAATTAAACGCAACGTTTGAATTTTATTCAGCATAGACGATTTTTCAGGGTTGCTTAAAGAATTGTTTTTTCAAGGATTTTTTCAGTAAATTCTCAGTAAAATACACCGAAAACATTTAAATTTATCCATCTACGACCTGTTTCCTTCACTTTCGCCTTTTTCAGAGGTTCTCAGTTGGTATTTCAGCACACAGAAATACTGTATATATGGTTCAAAAACAAAAAAAAAAAGGAAAAAATGAAAAATTACCTCTGGTAGTCTAAAATAGATGAAACGTGACCCTTGTGATGAAATTCTTTTCGAAAAACTGTTTTCCAAATTTTTAACAAATTTATTTAAAAATATGTAAAAAAAAGACTTTTTTTGAATCACCTTGAAAAATCGTCTGTGACGTATAAAATTGAAATATAATGCTTAATTATTTAAAATTGATGTCCTACATTCATTTCAGGAGGGCATTTCTCAAAAAAATTCCTTCATAGGTTTCCACAAAATCATGAAATAACTCAAAAAATGGCATTTTTTAAAAACCTCTAAGATGAGGGGTAACGATGGAAACTCCCGTTAGTGATCAATTTGGGTTAAAATTTGCATAACAATTCCATTTTTGAAAAAAAAATTCAATTAACTATTTTATTTGATTTATTTAAAATTTTTGAAAATTTTCAAACTCTAAATGATTTTTGCAAGTTTTAAAAATTGAGTTGAAGAGCTGTAATTTTTACCACACTTTTTTGAGGTCATTTCACAACCATGGTAACTCCGCCATTCACAGATTTGCAAAAATAACAAAATTTGGCCCACTCGTGTCAATATAAGCCTATAGGTTTTCAAAAGCAAATATTAAGTATTTGGAAGACTAATGATTACAAGACAAGGAAAAAAAAGTATATTACTTCCAATACCTATTACATGTGCACATTTGCATTCACCAAATGATTGAAAACCAAATAAGCTCAATATCGAATAAGTGACGAAGACTGTACGAGCAAAAGCATTGCACCAGAAAGCATATTTCATATCACCAATCATAAGAAAAAAAAAAAAAAAAAAAATCGAGCGAAATGATAATTCCCATGTGACAGGTCTTATCATACGTAACTTTTTATAACAACCAGCATTAAAAAACATGTACAACCAAAGCTGAAGATACGCAAATGTAGAAAGTTATATATGTTCTCTTACGCAACATTTGCAAGTTGGAAAATTATTCTACTGTTTTATTAGCAATACATAGGTCATAAGTGCATCAATAATTTAACGTAAATTTACTTGCAGACGAAGTAAAAACAGTTATTAAAAAAGAAACAATTCAGTTTTTTTTTTTATTGTTGCAGGTATACCTGGAATTATTTAACTAGGAAAATTTGACATAGCAGTCATTAAAATTTTCACGGAAATTAAAGCAGTTGGGTCAGCAGTACATAGCTAGGTACCTATGCTAAATGAGAATATAATGAGAGAATAAATGAAAAGTCAATGGTACAATGAAGGCACATACTAATAGACTGTTTGGGAGAGATTTAGAATCCATGAAGATTAAAAGCTGTAGGACATATTTAATACTCATATGGTCAGTGAGCAATTGAAAATTACCTCAATGATCTGATTTTGGAAAACTCAAGCTTTAGGGACACTCCCTCTAGCTTTCCTTCTCACGAGGTCTGTAAACGGAAAAATGGATGACTAGGTGAATCGGGGGAAAAAAATAGAAAGAACAAATCGAAATACTAAATTTAATGTAAAAATAAGATTTTATAAAAATATTTAAAAATGGAGAAAATAATTTAAACCTTAACAGGATAAATTGCTCATTTTTTAAAACTTTTTCAGAAAATAATTATAATTTAATTCATTGAACTCAAAATATATTTATGTTTTAAAATAATATTTAGCCTAATTTTCTATGTCATATTGTTAATGAAAACCAGGCTATTACAGCCTATCGACCAACGGCAGATGAGGGTGGGGGGAGGGGGGAGGGATCAATAAAATTCAGAGATCATTAAGGCGATTTTTAGCCATGTCAGATATTTATTATTATTTTTTTTTTTCGAACATTAAAATCATTTACTTCGCTCGATATCGACTAAAATCGCTTCAATTCGGCCAATCGGCTCACTTTGGCGGCGGATCAAATATATATGAAAGAGGATGAACTTGGGTCAAAATTCAGTTTTGCCCAAGTTTGAAGAAGAGGGTGCTGAGGGGCCAAAAACATAAAAATTTTTATTTTTTACGTTCATCAATAGAAAATTCAATGTGTATAACATATCCAAAAATCAACCTCCCAAGTCAATTAGGAGGGGAGATATGAGGGGTTTTCCCTTTTTTGACCTTGGAAAAGGGCTGTTCCTCTCGTATTTCCCCACCAAAATGAGCCAGGAAGTTAAAATTTGGTATGTACATTCAGTAGGGGCCCTAGATGAGCTTTTTGGTGGTTCTGACTTTTTGACTACATTCCTCACCCTCATAGCCCAATAAAAGTGGGTTTTGATCGGTTTTTCTCATTTTTCTCATTTTTTGAGTTTGTTTCTCACATAACTCCCCTTCAAATTGAGCTAGGAACTTAGGTATGTACATTTAGCGGTGGTCTTAAATGTGCATTTTAGTCGTCTTGACGTTTCAGCCACATTTCACCCCTTCACAGCCTAAAAAAAGTGATTTTTTGGTCGTTTTTTCTCATTTACTAAGTTTGTTCCTCGCATAACTCTACTCCAAATTGAGCTAGGAACTTGAAATTAGGTATGCACATTTAGCGAGGGTCTTAGATGTGCCTTTTGGTCGTCTTGACATTTCAGCCACATTTCACGCCTTCACAGACTAAAAAAGTGATTTTTTGGTCGTTTTTTCTTATTTTTAGAGTTTGATCCTCGCGTAACTCTCTTCCAAATTGAGCTAGGAACTTGAAATTAGGTATGTACATTTGACGGGGGTCTTAAATGTGCTTTTTGGTCGTCTTGACATTTCAGCCACATTTCACCCCTTCACAGTGTCGAAAAAGTGATTTTTTGATCGTTTTTTCTTATTTTTTGAGTTTATTCCTCGCATAACTCTCCTCCAAATTGGGCTAGGAACTTAAAATTAAGTATGTTCCATCTGTAGAGACTCCTGATGTGCCTTTTGCTGGTCTCGACTTCTTAGCCCCATTGAACCCGTGCTAACCGCAATATTTTTTCTTTTCAATTTTATTCGTTAAAACCTTAGATAGGATAAATTTTTATTGCAAAAATTTGATTTAAAAAAAAAATGAAAAATCAAACAAGTTTACCATAAATCCCATAAAATCATCTCTAAAACATCAAATTAAGCCAAAAACAACGAACTTTCTCACGAGTAAATTTTCAAAACTTGCAAATTTGTTCTTAATCCTGTAGAGAAATTAAGTACACCGTGTACTCGAGGTTCAGAGTTCAGATATCCGTTGAGACCCTAATCCGAGTCAATCTCTCAGCTCAGCTGTAATGTTCAAAATAAATTACGCTAACCACGAAGTCGACGATTACCTAAATTTACATGTACGTGTAGTAGAAAATATTCGGGGAACCACATAAAAGAAAATTCAATTCCCATGACCGTAAGACGACGACGTCCGTCCATTAATAGCGATTATGTAAAATGTGAAGACGAAAAAAAAAAAAAAAAAAAATTCAAATCCCTCAATATTTTGGCTGCGCGAACACATAATCCTGGCTACACTGGCGAACACGTTGGCTTTCGTGTATTGCCAGTAGATTGCATTAAAACCCGTAACATTCCGGTATTATTATAATCAGCTGTTCGAGTCAGTCGCCGGTTAGTCGAATTACTATTTTCATTTGACTGTTCGCATGCTTAAGTATCCGCATAACACACGTTAAAATTTCATGAAATTTTTCACCACGTTGAGTTTTCGTTTTCGTAATCGTAATAGTTATTAAATTAAGTTATTTTATGTATATATTTTTTTTTTTTACAATTTTGTTACAGTATCGCGAACGTTGTTAAAAAATTTAAAACTAATTCCATGTATTAATACGTAAACGTAAATTGAGAAAAAAAAAAAACCCAACCTAGAATTATCGCAGACACTCGTTATGGATAAAAATTTACTGTGCGCGGAGTCGTTTTGCTCCGAAGATAAAATGGCTGATAAGGATAATGTAATTTTAGACGACAATCGCGTTATGGATCATCTTTTGCAAACGGAAGTGGTATATATGCCGCAGATACATTCCAAAAACAGTGACCTTGACCCTTCAACTAGAAAGATCGTAACCAAATGGATGTTAGAGGTAACTAAAATTTTGCGATAGTGCAATTTTTTAATGCATTGTGACACGTTTTATGCGATAAGCTGGTTGTCAAATTGAACTTGAGTTCACCTCAACCATACCATTCTTCCATCGTTTACTCTCTCTCTATCTCTCTCTTCCTATTTCAACTCATACCTACTTTCTTACGAAAAAAAAAAAAAAGTGAATCGACGATGAATTACTCATTATCGTTTTAATTAATAATATTACATTGTGTTAACATTATTTTTATTCGTAAATTAGTGTGCGTCGGATTTTCTTTATCGAGTCGTGTATAACACGATTTTTTTTTTTCAAATACTGATAACACTTTAGAATTCAGGGTATCCCAAGAAAACGGAAATATTTCTAGTATAATTGCGCTTTATTAGTTATGCTTTTACTGAAATAGATTTTTTTTTTTTTTTGCTTATTTTTACTTCACCTAGATAATTTCCTTTTTTAGTTTTACGCCTTCGTTGTTGTGGGTTAGTAATTACACGTATGTTACATTTTTACGACCGTCGTCGAGTTAGTGTAAAAATACACTGTTGTTGAGAATGTTGAGTTATGTGCGTTTTAGAGCTTCTCGGTGCATGTGCAATTTATACACGACCAACCGAGCGTTTATTTTGACGGGACGAGGGAAGGGAAAAAAATAAGGTCTAACTTTAAATAACTGTATAGGTACATACGTTGATCTTCTGTCTAGATTACACCATTTGATATACCTAATCAACGTCTGATAATTATTGTATCTATGGTACGGTTTATCGATCAATAACCCACACTACAACTGCTGTTTGGCTTTTTCCAACACATACGTTATGGCATTTTATGTGGATACAATACGTATATAAGGTTATTTTAGCCACCACTGATACCTATATACTGGTACAGATTGTAAAACTATTAGCTAATCTGTAAGGGGAGGTCTTCGGAGACTGGGCTGCGTGCAAAGATTCGTGATGGTCAAGTTGACATTTTTCGGCAGCACTACAAGCGCGCGCGAGATGAAGTGAAACGTGATTTTGTGAATCGCTGTCAAGACTTTTTTTTCACGTCTCAAAAGGGTGGCTGGTTTATTAAACGTGACGAATGAAAATCTTCACTTCACAGTTCACGTGTGTACTGTATACCGAAGGTACCAGCGAACCGAGACGAGATTTTCATTTGTTTCAACAATAAATTTTGGACGTAGCTCATCATTCAACCATCGTGTCAGAAACCAATAGCAGAAGATAATCTTTAATCGTGAACTGATTGTATAAAAATCAAAGAAGGGAAATAAAAATATGAAAAATCATCTTCGCCACATTATCGAATCGATTGATGAAAATTAAAACTCATTATTATCGGTGAATTATTTTTTTCTGCTATTCTTTTTTCTCTTCTATTTCAAAATCACATAGCGTACGAATTTTACGCGTAAATCAGTTCGATTCGTCGTTTCGGTAAATTTTTCCACGTACTAAGACTACGTAATATTTCATTGTAAATAAACAGAAGGATTTACAGATAGGTATTAAAAAGCTTACGCGAAATACTGAGAAGAACCTGTTTTTCAGAATTGGCGCGAGTAAAAAAAAAAAAAAAGAAAGAAGTAAAACAAAAAGGGACCCATCCCACGTAATAAAATGTAATTGACCCTTTTCTCGGAATTTATCATATGTTACTGCTAGTTGGGAGGGCAAAATAGTTATATAGACTGTTTCTTAAACTAGCTCCTTCCACTCGATGACTTTTGTGTACATGTTTATCGCCTTGTTACTCGTCTTCTTCTTCTTTTTTGTTCCTCTCTCATCTTCATCTCGGTCTATTTTATTTCATTTACCCGCCACCACCGAGATCGAGTAGAGAGACTGAGACACTATGTATGACTCGTGTTTACCAAGAGCAGGATATCATCATGTGTTATATTGCCCTAGACCTTGTTTTTTTTTTCTACTTCTTCTTCTTTTGCTTCCAAGTTGCTCGTTTGTTTCCTTATATAATACACAAATGAAAAACCTTGGAGGAGTTTCTTCATTAATACGACGAAAAGACAGGATGAACGAAACCCAAATATAGCCTTTAAAATGGTGAATGAAATAGCCGAAGAATACGGGAAACGCGTAATTTTTCACGCATTTTACTGTAGCTAGTAGTGCATGGTGATCGATTTTTTCGCACATATGATTCTCCTTTTGTGTAGCCTCTCTTTATTTTAATTTTTTTTTCTTTTTGCACTGTTGGACGAAGGTATACGTATAAAAGAGCCACGGGTAAAAATAAATTTTAGCGCCAGTCACGGTCTTCATTATGACCAGTAAAATTCAACTACATACAGCACACACAATATTGTTAGTAACGCTGAACTCGAAAGTTGTTATTTTTATTACATATTTTAACAGCTGTCTTAGTATCGATTACATTGATCCGCATCGAAGGTGTGATTTTTTTTTTTTTTAATACCAATTCTATACAGACTTTGGTGAGTTGAAATACGTCTCGAGCATGCTTTGGAAAATATTCTATATCGAACACAGCATCGATATTAATTACGTATAAATGGGAAATTTTTTTTCAAAATATTCGTTTTCGTTTCTGAATTTAAAAATAAGTCCCGTAGGGTAGGACGGAAAATTTCAAATATTTATCCAGTATTTCGCTACCCTTCGCAGATAAATTATCAAAATTCCTTTCTTATTTGCCATGCCTACTGCGAAAAAATGTAAGGAAAACCGAAGAATGTTTATCGAATTGTTTTTCCTCCGTTTGCACACACAATTAAAAGTAGCAAACGAACGCACACACAAAAAAATGTAAAATACCTAAATGTTTTGAATTTTCAATGAAGAATAATTTCATCGATAGAACGAAGAGAACTTTGAAAAATAATAGGAAACGAAATTAACTGTCGAGTAATTAATGAAATAATTCATATATGCCAAAAATGGTCGAAAGGGATTTCTTGTACCGTTAAATGGGTTTTATTTGATTTCGAGTAATATGTGGGGGGGGGGGAGGTATTCGTCCTTTCCCTAATTTTAAACATTGAACGGAAAAATGGGCTCGAATAAATACAATAAAAACTTCAGTACGCTTCTTGGTTTATTGCAGCAAAACCTAAGATTTCTAAAATATTATTAAAATATTAGCAAATAGGTAATAAATTCGGTTCAAAATAGATATGTACTTATTATATGCATCAAAAATACGTATGATAATTTTTGAAATCTTCGACACCCCCTCCCCCCACCCTTCGAACAGTAGATCGCTTTGCACGATGTACGAGAATTGCAATAGAAGCGAAAAGAAAATATCACAAAACCTCTCAACGTTGAAACAGGAATGGTTCAGACACAATTCCTTCATCAGAAATTTGTGGTGAATTGCCATTTTTTTACCCTTTCGCCTAATATCATATGATCGCGAGAATGCTCCAGTCTACTCAGCCGAATCGAATTGACAACGCTGCTCAAAACTGGATAACTTTGCGAAACCTATAAAATAAAAGAGTTGAAAATATTTTAAAATATCCGAGGCACAGAGCACAAGGCCAGGACTATAGCTCGGAGCGGGGGAGATGAGGGCATCGCCTTGATAGCATTTTTGGATACGGTAAAAAAGGTGTTGAAAAATTAGGTAAATGTTCCTAAATAAATTTTCAAATTTCGTAATCGTGCCCTCAGAAACTTGAACCTGCTCCGTCGAAGTTTTTATAACGTCTTCGCCTTCCCATTGTCAGAAAAAATGCGGACAAGAATAAACCGCATTAAATAATTTCTTAGGTAAATTGAAAAATTCGTAAAATCTGCTTCTACAGCTCATAATCACCTTAAAATGGCGGTTTTTAGCTTGATTTTCTACGTCATATTGTCAATGAAAACCAGACTATTACGCTCAATCGACACACAACGACTAAGGTGGGGATATCAACAAAATCCGTATTGGGGTCGTAAAAGACCATCGTGACCATTTGAGGTCCTGTCAGATATTTATTTATTTTTATTTTTTTATGAAACTAAATAATCATTTGCTCAGCTCGATACCGAATAAAATCGAACAAATTTGGGGAATAGGCTTTGATTGCCTGGTTATTCGATATTCTGGAGCTGGATTGACTTCGGGTCAAAATTCAGTTGTGCCCAGAATTTGGGAGAGGGGGTGCTGTGAGGCTAAAATCTCAAAAATTTTTTCTATCTAAGCCAATCGATAGAAAATCAAAAGTTGTATACTATATCCAAAAATCAGCCTCCTAGGTCAATTAAGAGGGGAAAAATGAGGGTTTCACCCCTTTTTGACCTTGAAGAAGGACTGTTCTTTGCATAACTCATCTCCAAATTGAGCTAAGAATTGGAAATTTGGTATATAAATTTAATATAGGTACTAGATGTTTTTGGTCGCCCCCCCCCCAATTGGGTTAGGAAGTTTGAATGGTATATCGATTTAGAATAGATCTTAGAAGTGCCTTTGGGAGGTCTCGACTTTTCAGCCCAATTGATACCCCCCCCCCATCATTGATCAGGAAAAATGCGATGCTTTTTTTTCGATACTGTTATAATGCTTCACAAAAATCAGGCTGAAAACATTTTTTATTTCAATTTCACTTTTCGCCTTCAAAAAATTTTGATTTGAAATCAAATCAGCGCTACGTCATCAATATGGATTGCTTTTTCAGCAGGTGAACACCCACCCCCCCCCACCCAATACGTTTAGGACTCTTACTGAAAGTATATGCGATATTTCAACTCCCAAATATTTCAATTTAGAGAAGAAATACACGTGAAAATAACTCGGAAAATTCCCAAAACCACCCAAAACACTGATTTTTAAAGGCGGTAGGGGGGGGGGGGAAGAATAATGGTACTAAACAGCCAATACTTCCAAAGATCTACATGACAAATTTTAGCTAGCTTTCTAGCTCAATTTGAAGACAGAGGCGTTCTACGAGAAAGTTATTTTTTTAAGGTCAAAAAAGCAGAAAACCTCCAATCACCCTTTCTAATTTCCCAAGGAACAAGGAAGTTGATTTTTGGACACGTTACACAACATAGTATGCTCTATTAATTGGCTTAAAAACGAATTTTTTTTTCAATTTGACCATCTTCACTGGCAGATTTTTTTTCGTCCCTATATTTAAGCTGAATCGAGTCGAATTAATGATTTTAATCTTCGAGAAGAAGTAACAAAAAAAAGTAAATAGATCAGGAATATTTACTCGAAGATGGTCGTAATGGTTTTTCATGACTTCAAAACGGAATTCGCTCCCCTCCCCACCCCCGCTTATACACCGTAAGTGAATAGTCCAAAATAGCTTGGTTCTATTTCACCATGTGGCATTGAAAATTAGGCTAATTACTAAAGAGGATTATTCTAATGAAAATTGCAGAAAAGCGTATCCGATACGTATTTTAATTTTATATCAATCCCTAATATTTTATCCCTACCATTGCTATAGTAAGTTTACGTGAGGTATTCGCAGAAGGTAGAAAAATTACGATAAAATTTTTGATTAGGTGAAATATGTTAAGTTGTTGAATTAAGATTACAATTTTCACAGTTTTTTTCCCCTTCGAAAAAGATAAGCTTTTAACTATTCAACGTTTTTTTTTTTTTCACTTTTTCGTCTGTACGATCGATGCAACGCTTCCAATAGATAAATTCTATTAAAATTAAATAAAAAATTATACCCCCATCGCCAAAAAAAAAAAAATAAAAACTCATCAATAATAAATCATACTTTCGATGAATTTTTCGACGTAAAACGTACAAAAACAAGCTTTAAAAAAATCAGGTCAAATGTGTTAACGAAATCGATAACGATTTATCGGATCATTACAAAAAATTAAATTTTTTTTTCAATTACTAGCGTCGCGTCGATTAAGCACTAGATCATCCGCATGTTGTGTATAAAAGAATAAGAAACTATGCTTATGCATAATGGCCAAGTACGTTATACATTGTTGGGAAGTGAAGATGAAAATTGAGTCCCAAGTTTCGCTAAAACGATGTATTTTACTATGTAAATTATCTATTGCACGTTATCTGCGTAATAAAGCCAAAAGTTCATTGCCTTGTTTGCTTATACGTTCGAGTATCCCAACGTTGCGTTCCCGAACGTTTATTGGCGATATTTTCATCGCGAGAATATAACGCGAAAAATTACGACGAAATAGAATCGTACAGAACGTACGTATTACGACGTGTAAATAAGTATATAGAGTGCATCAGGCGTTTGTGGTTTTTCTTCTTATTTTCTTTTCGCCATCTAGCCATATCTTAATTAATACGAAATCTAAATCATATGTAACGGTATCGTATACATCACGTACATATATTCGATGTCGACAATTTCAATAATACTCGTAGAGTATTGACATCGTCGTCGCCAAACAACATCACACATATAATGTAATTTTCTCAGTACGCACGCGAGTTTATACCTCGATATTACTGCATTATTATATTACAAAAATCACCTTATATGCATAAATATAGAACAATGATGTCACTGTGATCGTGAGAGACACTGCATATAGGCTACGTATACTGCGAATTCGATACTGTTGAAGCTAATATAGGTATATAAGTGGTATAGGTATGCGAAAAATGGAAAATAAGAAACTTCAGTTACCAGGATATCCGAATCTAAAAACCGAAAAACGAATTAATTAACCATCACGATGGTGTAATTTTTTTTCACCCCGAGGAACGAAATTCCACACATTCGTAGATGTTTCGCCATTTCTCAACAATTTTTTCGTTTTTTTTTTATTTTTTTCTTTTATTATTATTATTTTTAGCCGTCTGGTGTCGTATTCTTCAAAATATTTCTACTGGGTATAATTCATCCAGACAGAAAGTTATAACGATGAAGTGGAAAATCTCCTTTTTTTCTCTCTCTCTGTCTCTCGCTTGTTCGAAAAACTCGCAATCGAAATTCACTTTATTGACTTTTCGCAAACATATTTCACTGGTACGACACGTGTTAAATGGAATGACTAGGATTTTCACGTTTCTCTTGCCTTTATGCTGTACGTCTATCTCCCTGCAACCCAACCCCTTCGATTAAGACGACCAATTTAGCTTTTTCCAACGTATGCGTCGTGTTTAAAGGTGAACATGAACATGAACACGGATAATATGAATACGAAATAGATTGACGCTTCGAGTATGAAAGTTTTCTACGAAAAAAAAAATATATATATATAGATATATAAGGTTTCGATACGAATATGAAATTTTATTGAAAATATATACGTACCTATACCTATACCTATACAGCTTATATCAAACGAAAGTGAAGAAGCGGAAAAAATCCAATCAAGGTTCGATGTGAAGAATATTGTCGTATTAAAAAATGGCTTTGCTACGTGTATCGTGATAATTTTCTTCATTCAATGATAACAGTCGTCCAACTGTTCGCACCATCATGCTTATCCTTTGTATAAATCATACACTCGAACCAGGCAAGCAGTCATTTTCGCAATTTTCGAAAAGTGAGAGGGATATCTAAAATCTTAATTTTTTAACTCCGCTCAAAATACCAACTAAATTTCCTGAAATTCGAAAATCAAAATAAATCTGTTGTCAGTTCGAAGAAGTGACCAGAGATATGACCATGGATTCGAAATCAGCTGTATCAATGATTTATGACGGAAGTGCGTGTGTGTGTGGGGGGGGAGGGGGCTGAAATCTTAATATCTAAAAGCATCATATGTTCCACAATATCTCAATAAATTAGCGTCCTGAAGTGGGTAACTGTAAGAGAAGAAATTTTCCTTTCGATTTTTTTTTTTTTATGGAGTGCTTCAATAATTTGGTTATATACACTCCTTACGTGATGAGAAGGGTCAGCGAATCAGATTGAATTTGCGATTCTTAGTTTTTTTTTATTAGAGAAGTGAATTTGTTAATTTCATTTAGGTCATCGGGAATTTGAAAGGGGGGGGGTCTGGTTGAATTTTCAGTTCTGTTCGAATGTTATGTAAAGCTGGGCATT
>FIZR01028846.1:0-33308 GCA_900060175.1 Ferrisia virgata
ATTCACTTCTCTAATAAAAAAAACTAAGCCTCACAAATTCAATCTGATTCGCTGACCCTTTCTGTTAGGTAAGGAGTGTATATAACCAAATTGCTAAAGCACTCCATAACAAAAAAAAATAATAAAAAATTATAAAATTCGTTCTTCTAAAAAGTATGAAAATCTCGCACAATACCACAAATGAATATATATTATAATTTTAACACTACATAAACCGATGTCTAAATATTTCAAACACTTCTCATACATGTACGCAATTTTTAGTTTCATATAATATATGCATACGTAGATCTGGATACTTGTACATTGTACTTTATCACGGTATTTGAATCGAATGCCACTTACAGGTATTGCAATCATAGAAACAATACAAGTCACATACTTTATCAGACACTACTGGAAAATTCTCAGAAATGCGTTAGCATCTTCAACATAGTCGTACGTGTTCGCGTTATTGCCTATGTAACCTGTTCTGCAAAACCAATGTGAAGGACCCAAGGTGAACTATCGTTCGTCTTCATACATATAAACTATAAAGCATATGAGAACGTCTACGTCTACGTAGTTTACGTACGTAACTACGTATGCACTATTATATTAGGTACCTTTACACATGAGTAACTTGCTCCCGATAACAGTTAGTAACAGGTAAAAATTTTCTATTTATCGATGGTAGTCTCGACGCTAGACACATAGACGGGAATTAGATTCTTTTTTCTCCTCTCTTTCTCTCTATGCCGAATCGTGTCGGCAATAAAAAAAGGTAAACATCGCGAATGTAAACATTTCGCTCACATGACAAAAATTTCATCACTCGAAAACTCAACAACACCCACGTATTCGATCAGCATGTACTAGCTATCGACGAATACTGTTTTGACAACTACCATGTAATAATGGCAATCAAACCCAAGCATCAGCTATAACATTAAAAAATATCAAATCATCGTAAAACATTTGATAATGAAATATATTGTCAACGTACATCATCTCAAAAGAGGTTAAATGAATCGCAAGTTTAATTTATGCATAGGCGTAGGTACATTTCAATGGTTGAAAATTTGTCTTAAAACGTTTCATACCGGATGTTCATTTGATTCTGGTACCCCTTAGCTTGGTACTTCTGAATGTAGTGAAAATAGAGTAAAGAAATTTTACCAACTTATACGTTGTGAGAAAAATTCATGAAAAATTGCCAAAGCGGTACCGGAATCGAATGAACACCCGGTATGCATGTGGACCTAACCAGTAGGCTATTACTCTTCAGATTTCTACTCTATCGAAGGATTAAATAAATTATACTGAATATCCATTTGAATAAAATCAAAAATATCGATTAATTTTCATCCAGTAGGTAATCGATCGTCTTTTCAAATTCATTCTTTTATTACATCAATTAAAAAATTTATTATATAATTTACCAAGTTCCATTTAAGTTTGAAAAAGAAAATAAATCGAACAATTCTATTTTCCTCTGAATCTAAAAATAACGCGAAAGATACTTTTTTTTAATTTGATTTCTTTTCAAATTATTCTTGTAACTATTCCATGGAATTTTAAAACTTCCATCTTTGACGAAACATGATCGATTTGCACTTCGGAATAGACTTTTAAGAACAAATGACGCTAGGTATTTTTACGAGGTAATACATATCGTAAAATATAGGGGAAAAGGCACAATGCGGTAACGAGAATTCTATAAATTATATTTTTAAAATCAACGAATAAAACAGAAACGACAGACAGAAGAGGAACAAATTTCTTCACAAGTGACTTGAAACAATATTCCATTTAGTCGAGCACTCATACGCTTACAACCAGGATCGAAAACTATCAATTATGTACTCATAAGCAGATCTAACATTCAAAGAAAAAACTTGTTACGAACGCACACAAACAAATCATTCAATAACTTCATTAATCGTTAAGATGGAAAAAAATATGTATAATTTTTCAATTTGAGAAAAAATTTAATTCAACTGCGCCAACTGGAGGTACAGTTCGGAATTCTTGAATGTATATCAGTCGGTTGTCAGAGCACGACCCCATTCTGACGCTAACTCTTCTTATATTCTTATACATACACCATCATAATGTATATGAACGAGGGGGACAGTAACAACCGGTATTAACCGTTAGATTATTTAAACTCAAGACGGTTTAGTAATGTGTATATACTTATGTATACGAAGGAGCGCACAATATTTCGCTCTTAGTGGTCACATAACGTTAAAGCGACAGATTCCACTAAAACGCTTGTGAAATTCTCATTGTGCTGATTGCTGGGATTTTTATTTCCTTACTTCCATTTTCGTTAATTATCGTTTAACCGAACTGATTCCAAAACCATTATCTACTTCCGACGTATACAAAAATATTATTATGTACACGTACTCTCTCTCAATCTCAATGTACACAATACATATATACACATCACGTGAATTACTTTAATTCGCGAATATACGTGCGTGGGTATTACTTGTGCCATTTTTACAATACGATTTTCAATAATACGGGTACTTCAACAACGATAAAATCGTAATTTTCATCGTTTTTCAAAATAACATCAAGAACAAGATGAATATGTAATAGAGTAATACAGTTTATTAGTTAGTAATAGATGAAAAATTTATTAAACGCAAAATAATCGTGAAATCATTTTCAAAATAATTCATTTTTAAAATCCAACATCACACATTGCTTCATTTGAACATAATTCAACAACTACATCAAAAATCGTCTATTTTTTTACTTTTTTTTTTTTTTTTTTTTTTTTTTTTTTTAATCAATTTACCTTCTCCTTCAACGCTTCGTGAAAAAAAAACAGACTTCAAACCTGCAAACGTAGGAATTAAGTCAAATTATAATAATTTCTTCTGCGAATAAAGACATAAGGTGTAGGTATAAAATGATTTTAAGTAAGTAGATTAGATATTTATACGTCAGCTTTTTCCACAAAACCCAACCAAATTGACAAGTACATGGTACATGGTGCACATATATTTGCAGGATGCCTAAGGCTGGAATTTATTTTATAACGTCGGTTATCAATAGAAAAGAGCGTTCAAGGTCATTGTTTATACTTAAAAAAACCAAATCCCGAAGAAAAATTTTTGAATTTCAATCGTATAAAGAAAGTTAACGAGGTACGTAATTTACAGAAATATTTTGATACCTATTACTTAGGATACCTAACCTACTAATAAATAATCAAAAATTTACCCGTGAATGTACAATTACGATTCCGGATTGATCGTAAAATACGAGTCCACGATGAACCGTGTGGATGACCGTAAAACTGCATTCTTTTATTTATAAAAATAAACCCGTTCAACCTGTTGCCTTCAACAATCAATTTATTAATGTACACCTCGGGGTAGAGCGACTTAAGCATTAAGCAGTTGGCATAATGGTTTTATTCGTTGTTCAAGTTTACTAAGGTTCTTTTAAAATTTTTAGCCAGTTATCGAGTTAGGCTAATTTATAAAACTTGCATCATGGTTGTGAATTTTACTAGTTATTTTTGCAGGCAAATAATTTGATTACGCTAAATTATAGAACTTTGAAAAAGAGAAAATTTATTGTTTTAAAATACACATCCCGAATCGTTTGTACTATTAAGCATTAAAAATATCGAGTGGATTTCGTCCTCAAAACAATCAATTATGCGAACATCAATACTGAAAATAAATAATCTACACATAACTAAAGATTCCTTAGGTCAATCGAGAAAAATTCGATCAAGAAATTATTTTTTGTGCGAAATGTCAATGTGCAAAGTCGAGTAAAGCACAGTAATCTCAAAAAATGAAATAAGTTTTTTGTCTATATTGTTATAATAGTAAATCGGTTCAAGCTGAAAGACTTCAACACAAAAATATAGTGAAAATTCGTGTAAAATCCCATATTTATGCTACACAAACCGTAGGGAATGGGGATTTTTCGAAACTCATGCGAGATTATTTGCTACATACTTATGTTTACTTTCGCATACATTAGCAAGATACGTTGCCTCAAATAGTTGAATGAAATCAAATGAATAATGAATCATTCATTTCTCGAACCAATAACGAATACCAAAACACTTGATAAGATCATCATAAACTACACATTAATTAAGCTACTATGCAGCACTTATAGCCTTGTTAAAAATTCCAAAATAAAGAAAAATCCACATTTTTAACGAAAATATGAATAAAATAGTTACATATTACATATAGCATCTTACAGATGAGAAACTACATCCAGTTTCAAAACAAGTAGGTTAATCCATCAATAATGTCGAAAAATGAAAAATTGAGAAGGGTTACAAATTTTCTTTCCAAAAAAAAAACAAGCAAAAAGAAAAGGTAACAAGAACTGCCACCGTGTCCACCGCCACCAATGAAATATAAATCGAATAAGTAATTTGAACAAAAGTAAGTATACGCTGAAGAAACTTCAGTAGCCTAATAAGTTTGACAACCTCTACGAATACAGAATCATAAACCAAGTTCAACAAAGAAATTAATTACGCTTACCTTAGCTCGATCTCGATTTGTTGTAAGTAGTAAACCATCGTTCTCAATATAATCTGGCACTTCTTTCCTATCTTTGAAATTAAATACCATAGTATTTTGTTGCTGGTTCCATGGTTTATTAAACCATAAGGTTGAAGGTTTATTGACATTATTTGCGGAGTTATTGGAATTAGCTGATTGTTCTTTAGAATATAAGGAAGTGTTGTCTGGTAGATGAATTTCTTCTTTTCCAGTCTTACTTTTTTCAATCAAGTCCAAAGATTTTTTAGTATTTAAATAATTTTTTTCGATTTCTTGCGGTGTTAATGCTGGTTGAACATTATTAACCTTTGTTGACACCAATGGCCTGATGATTCCTACTTGTCTTACCGGTAACCCTTCAGATGGCTTCAATATGTCATGTTTGAATTTATTATCAGTGTCATTTGTTATCTGATTTCGAATACCACTTTCATCGGCACTGTTTTCTACACAAATATGATTTTTCACCGCAGTATCATTTTCTACTATTTTTTCAAACGATGTATTAGAATTTTGGCTAGAATGACTAGCAATGGAATTTTCCATCAAAGAATTTATGATGGACTCGTTATTCACACAAATCATATCTGAGCTAGCTTTTTCCATCGTAGAATTTGTACAATTTGTTAAAGCAGTTTTTTCAATCTTTGTATCAACATTATTTTGCACTGAGCAATATTTTTCCATCTTCATAGTGGTAGTATGAGGCGATAGACTGTTTTTTTCAATTTTCAGGTGAACATTACTTGACGGTAAATAACTTCGGTGTTCTGGTGATTTATTAGTTTGAAAGTTAATTTTTAACACAGATACTGGAGAAGAGGAACGTGCGTCAATATCACTATTATCATTTAGTTTAGCATTGGTATTTTTCGTACTCAATTTTTTTTCTTCAAAAGAACCATTTTGTACGCCATTTCTTATTTCAGTACTTTTTTCAGGCTCCATTTCCTGATTACTTTTACCATTCGTATTGGTTTCAACTGGCGACTTTTTAGTGTTACATCTTTTTAATTTCGAATCAGCTGCACTGATAACAGGTTTTGGGTATAAGACTGGTTTACCACAACTTGGTTTTTTATTTTCAGTTTTACATGGTTTTGCGTGAGCTTCTGGAGATCGTGGCGAAGAAGTAAATTTAGTATTACTCCAACTTTTACCAACGCTCGATTTCTTTTGACGATTTTCAAATATTTTCAAAGTTTCTTTGACTACATCGGGTGGAGGTAATTCCTTATTCTCTGACGAATATCTTTTCCGATCATCGTTTTTCATTTCAGTAATCGTATTCTCAACAATGATGATATCTTCATTCACAATAGAATCGAGAGGTAATAAATTCAATCCATTGTTATATGTTTTAGCCAAAGGTTTGAAATGATTTGTGACTTTAGTTTTGCTGACAACTACCGATCTCACGTTAGGGGAGTCAGATTCTTTTTCACCATTATGTAGCGTTTCCATTGATCTAGCTCGTTTTAAATCGGCAGAAAAATTCAAAGTTAAACAATTCGTGGTTTCTTTACTAGAGTATTCGAGTTTATTAACACAACTAATAACCGAACTGATTTGATAAGATTTATCTGAATTCATAAGGTCATCATCGAGCAAATTATCTAAACTTGTCGCTTTTCTCATGTTAGATAATGAAGGTCGGACACCTTTTTTATTATTTTCCCTTAAAGTCATACTGAGGTACTTAGTTTTAAGTTTATTGACTATACCAGGCCCATATTGAAGTTCTTCGCTCGAATCTGACGTAGTATCATCTTCGGCATTTGTAGGCGGTGATAAAGATCGGATTTTGATTCTTGAATTAGGAGAAAACTTATTGAAGGCCAACCGAAATTTATCAAAACACTTTTCTTCATTCATTTCTATAACGTGTTTCACATAATTTTCGCGAACACATTCCGTTCTCGATACATTACTCACGCGAGCACGAGATTTAACGGTGCTATCGCGAACACCAACTTCATCGAGAAGCTTCATGTTTTCGACTGCAGGTATGAACAATCGTTGAGACATACCAAGCGATGCACGCTGCTGGAGGTGAAAGTCCGGTTGCCGGCTATGGTCCACTGCTCTCTCATTGGCTGTTATAATAACATCCCGTTGTTTACTAACGTGTCCTAATGTATACATTGAATTACTGTCGGACGTTGCTTGGTACGAACCTATCGCTTTTAAGGAAGCTCTTTTTCTATTAATCAACTCCTTTTTCCATTGAGGAATCATTCGTTCTAGTTTAAAGTTATCTCGCTGAACCATAGTCATTACGTCAACAATGATACCAAAAATTTTTGGAAAAACGCAATGAAGTAAGATAACATAAAATTGAAAGCAATTTTAAAAAAATGTATAATTAACGTTATTTTTAAGTGACTCAAGACAGAAGCAACACAATCAAATTATTCACAAAAAATATGAATATTGAGAATGGAACCAGATAGACTTCAAAAAATTTCACATTCACATATTATACACTTTGTAAAACATGGAAAATGTTATCAAAAATAACGAATCAACGGAAATTCATCATACGATTTTAAATACTCGTTTCAGCAACATCACCAATATCATTACACATTTTACACTACACTTCACTGAATAACACTACAGATCCATAGTTCCATTATATTGTACCGAATTATTAATTTTATAAATGTAACCTTTCAATTTTATTGTAACCATAATGAAGTTTTTCAAAAAATTATTTGTTGTAAAAAATAAATTAAAAGGTTTCGCATTCGTAATTTTCTGAAAGGCTGGAAATTTTTCTCAATTTTTATCTTCTTTTTTTGTTTATTTTATTTATTTTTCTTCGTTCGTAGGTTTTCATTGTTTTCACAGAAAAAAGTGTTTTTTTTACTAAAAATATGGAAAACAGAACGCCGAAACGGAAGAAAGAAAGTAAAGAAACGAACAATTATCCAATAGTCCAAAAGTAGTACAAACATTCAAAATGATAAAACATCGTAGCGTCAATTGAGCTGGGATACTGAACAGTTGAACTTTATGCAGTTACGAATAGTAACTAGTCAGGGGTTAACTTTATCTCTTTACTTTACGTCTTCGTAAGTTATTTAAGCAAGGTTGGTAAAAATTAAAAAATATTAAAAAAACCTAAAAATAAAGATGAACAATTAAAAAAATAAGGTTAAGAAAGCCGAAAGTGGACAAAACAAGACGCAGTGTTGTAAAGCGGGTACTGAGTAGCTAATAAGTTCTCAATCAAATGGTCTTGTTGATTGAGTTGAACCTTTAGTTGAACAATAGTGGTTAACTTGTTTTTTATTTCTTGAATTCTTGGTTCTTGAGTTCTTGATAGTTCTTGTTCCATCTTCAATCCTCAACTTTTTGTCACCTCAAAGTTGTAAATAGCCTACGCCAAGATTAATCGAATATATTGATGTATAATTATTCAGCTCCAACTGTTATTTTTTTATTTTAGTTTTAATTTTTTAATGAAGTAAAGCAACTAGTTTCGTGATTTATAAAAATAAATAATTTATGCTTCCTCAATATTTCTTCTAAAAAAAGTGAAGTGTCATAATTTTCTTGGTGTTTTAGTAGTTTTTAGAATTGTTACGTTATCTGCCAGTACTACATTATAATTAATTAATACTGCAAAAATGAATATATTTTGTAAATTGCCCTATTGCAAAATTAAATCTACCGTTTCACACATTTAAGTTATTAAGCGTTTTGTTTTGGAATGTTGCTCTTTGATTGTTGTGCGACCATGTGTGATACATAAAATGAAATTGAATTATGACTGTATTTTTCTTAAACTTATCACCCATTTGATGTGATCTGAACACCGGAACAGAATTGCAATCAGTGAGATTTGTGATTGCTTCCTTTTAAGCGTCTGTTTTATTTTTATGACATGAAGTAAAACCATTGTATAACGTAAGTTGTATTGTGTATGTACAAGTGATACATGCAAAGATAGTAGAATTAAGTATTTGTCATTTATTTCTGTAGTATTTGAATTTGAAATTTATGTGTTCACATTTCCCTCCAGTCATCATGAGCTGTGTCTGAGTATTTCAGATCGTGATTCTATTATGGACCAGTATCCACAAAGTAATTCATTAGGCAGCTATAACCAATATAATCATGCCGCATCATATTCTTCAACAAATGGTTTTCCATCTGTTCCGTCTTTTGAATATTTCAACAATTATGGAGTATTTCCGTCTTATTCTTCATCTATGCCTCCTATTATACCATGTGTGTCAGTCAATTCCACTAATTTTGACTCAAATGGTTCTACAAATGTTCCTATTCCAATACCTCAGAATCAATATCCTTACGTGCAAACGAATTCTACTTATTATGGCATGACTGTTGACCCTCGAAATTATAATACTTACCCGAATTCGCTGGAGAATACTAATGAAACGTTGAATCGGGGAAGTTCTACCGGCGTCTATAATCGGTTACCTTCTCCTGAAAGTTTTATTCGAGAATGTCAAAGTGGTAAGAAGAGCACTGAACGTTTGTCCAAAGAAGAATTAATAAAAAAGAATCTAAAACGTAAATCGGATTTGCCGGAGAATACAAAATCGTTACCCAGATGGAAGCAAAAGGAATTCTACGACCATGATAATGCAGCACCCAATCGGAGAGAGAAATTCTATCAAAAATCTAGAACTTGTTTCAATAAAAAGCAAAGAAGCGAAGAGTTTTTGAAAAGATGGAGGTAAAGTTATAAACTATATGACTTGAATGTAAGCACATTTACAAATTTTTTCTTTAGGTTAAATAATTGCAACGATGAGAAAGAATGGGAAGAAAAGATGGAAAAACTTTCCAGTATGGACCCACAAGAAATTTTAAAATTGGAAGGGCAGAAATGGACTCGTACAACCCCGGCTGAATTATATTATACTCCTTCTCCCAGGTATGTCTTTTTTTTAATTCAATTTTCATGAAATCGTGATTTCAAGCATTCAGATTTTGATTTCATGGAATTTGAGGTTAAACGTAGTAACTTGCAATATCATGATACTATATACTTTTTATAAAGCAGAAATCCAAAAGTTTTGTATGCCACGAAAAGATGCACGACATTGTCGGAGAAATTTAAAGAAACGTTGGTTGACAGAAGCGAAGTTATTAAATCTACCAAACCTGTCTATGAGTTGCCACCTAGAAAACTGAAACTTAGTCTACTTAATGTGGAATGTAAGTTTTTTCGAATAATACTTTCCGTTGTAATGAAATGTATATCATTTTATGATATAATTAACCAGCCGGAGAATCAGAATCTGAAAAAAGTCATTCAGACGAAGAAGGTCACGAGAATGAAGCGATGGAAGAACTGAAAAGAAAGCAACAACATCCTGATAGATTGCATCCGGAATTGTGGTATAATGAAAAAGGAGAGGTATTGTAAACCCTTCGTAAAAGTTACAAAATTTTGTGCTGCTACAACTGATTATAAATTTGTTTTTTTAGCTGAATGATGGTCCCTTATGTAGATGTAGTAGAAAAGCAAGAAAGTTTGGTATTAGACATAATATTTACAATGGAGAAAATGCTTTCCCTAGGTGTGATCTGAATTCCAACAATGCTGATAAATTGTACCATTACAGAATTACTATTTCACCACCTACTAATTTTTTGGTCAGTCAGTGGTCCATCAAGCTCCATTATTCACAACTCATGTAATATTTTTAACACTTCTCATTGTATTTTCAGATTAACACACCAACCATTATCAAGTATGATGATCACGAATTCATATTTGAAGGATTTTCATTACTTTCTCATTTTCCTTTGGAAAGTTTACCTGCTTGTAAAGTGATAAGATTTAATTTAAGTTATACCATTCTTTACGTTGAAGAGAAAATACCAGATAATTTTACTATTTACGAATTGGATTTATTTTGTTAGTACTTTACCTGCATTCATTATTTTAATGCTGATGTTTTTCTTTTGAGATTATAAATGCATGTTTCTCTTTATTCAATGTTCATTGCAGATCAATATTTTTTCAAAGAAATTTTGGAATTGGTAGATTTTGATTTACATCCTCCAAACGTGCTAGAAGAAGAGAAAACTTGTCCGATATTTCATTTTATGCCACGCTTTGTTCGCGATCTGCCAGGTAAATATAATTTATTATGTGAAAATATCATTGAAGTTCTGTTTGAATTTTTTTGATAATTGTTTCTTCAGATAACGGTCGTGAAATACTTTCTATGTGTCATGTATTACGATACCTAATTGATAGCAGCGAGCCACTGATTGATGAGAAGGATTTACTGAACATTCAAAAAGCTCATGATGAAAACTGGCAAGAAACAGTGAAAGATTTGAAAGGTCAGTTTTTTTGGTTATTCCGTTTTGTAATAAAGACAACAATTTAAAGTTCATTATGAAATTTTCAGGTTCAATTGTCTCTAAACCATCTATGAAACCTTGTTCGATACGAATTGATCAGTTGGATCGTGATATATCTAGTCACCCTGATAATTTGTACCCTGATATTATCCATTTTGGAATTCGACCTCCTCAACTTAGTTATGCTGGAAGCAAAAAGTATGACTTATTTTGTCTCGGTTCAGATATATTTTATTTGATGTTCAACTTTTTATTTTAGATACCAACGTTTATGGCGTACATACGTTAAATTCCGTCATTTACTCGCCAACATGCCAAAACCATCGATGGAAGATAAATTGAAATTACACAATAAAGAAATGGAATTACAAAAAATGCGATGTGAAAGTAAATTCAAACGCGGAGTGACTGTGGTATTGTCCAGTGAAGGATTTTATAAAACTGGAATTATGTGCGATATTGTTCAGCATGCTATGTTGATACCGGTTCTAGTCTGTCATTTGCGATTTCATCGATCATTAGATTGTCTGGAGAAAAAAATCGGATATAAATTTAAGAATCGATGTTTATTACAATTAGCGTTGACTCATCCTTCCTATCGGTTAGTACTAATAATTTTATAATCTCACATTTCTTATTAGGACTGTGTTTTAAAAATCAGTCAATTTCAATTCAACTTTTAGAGAAAATTTCGGTACAAATCCCGATCATGTTCGTAATGTGCTAACTAATTGTGGAATCAGACAACCGGAATATGGCGATCGAAGAATACATTACATGAATACTAGAAAAAGAGGTAAGTTATTAATTTACGAATTATAAATGTATTTTTTTCGAAGAAAATTAATGGTTAAAAATTCATTTCAGGTATCAATACTCTGATTAATATCATGTCTAGGTTCGGAAATAGCTCTGAAAAGCAATCAAGTATCATGCACAATGAGAGACTTGAGTTTTTAGGCGACGCAGTAATAGAGTTCGTTACATCGATACATCTGTTCCATTTATTTCCAGAAATTGAAGAAGGAGGATTAGCTACTTATCGCGCGGCAATTGTTCAAAATCAACATTTAACTATTATGGCACAAGTACAATTTCATTCGCGTTTATTTTGAATTCTCTTCGCAGAAGTGGTATAAATCACTATTTTTTCAGGAGCTAGAATTGCATCAGTATATGTTATTCGCTCATGGTTCTGATTTATGCCATGATCTGGAATTGAGGCATGCAATGGCTAATTGCTTTGAAGCTTTATTGGGAGCATTATATTTGGACGGTGGAATTGAAGTACGCGAAAGATTTTTATTGGGTTTCATTTTTGAAACATTATATCGATAATATTTTGACGTAGGTTGCCGATAAAGTCTTTTCGGAAACATACTTCGCGAAACAATCACATTTGTTTGATTTGTGGCACAATTATCCTCTCCATCCCATACAAGAACAAGAACCATTCGGCGATCGTAAATGGATTTCAACTTTCCCTGTTTTACAAGTAAAAAAGATGAAATTTATTCAAAATCCGCATTCCTCATTCAAGTAATTGCCGTTTCCGTTTTTATTTCAGAAATTAACCGAGTTTGAGGACGCTATTGGTGTGAAATTTAAGCACATCAGATTGTTAGCAAGAGCGTTTACCGATCGTAGTATTGGATTCACTAATCTTACACTGTAAAAATTTACAAGAATTTACTATTACTTTTCAAATTTATGAATGAAGTGATTATATCTTTCCAATTTTTTATTGCAGTGGTTCTAATCAAAGGCTGGAATTCTTAGGTGATACTATATTGCAGCTGATTTGTTCTCTCTACTTGTACAAGCATTTTCCTGACCACCACGAAGGGCATTTATCTGTTAGTCCATCATCAACTTTTGCATCCATTTTTTTTTTTTTTTTTTTGTGAATAAATTTCCAATTATTCTCTGTTTTAGTTGTTACGAAGTTCTTTAGTTAACAACAAAACACAAGCCGTGGTGTGTGATGATTTAGGAATGTCTGCTTATGCAGTATATGCTAACCCGAAAGATTTACTGAAAATTAAAGATCGAGCTGATTTACTGGAAGCCTTTTTAGGAGCGTTGTACATCGACAAGGTATAGTAGGATCATTTTGAAACTCAACCATTACAATTCAAATTTCTAAATGAAATAAGTACGCAGGGTATGAGTTATTGCGAAGAATTTTGCAACGTTTGCTTCTTTCCTCGATTACAATATTTTATCATGCGACAAGATTGGAACGATCCAAAATCCAAATTACAGCAGTGCTGTTTAACTTTACGAAGTATGGAAGGAAGAGAACCAGATATTCCCGTATACAAGTTAGTTGAAATCATGAACAATCTTTGGGTTAATTTTTATTTAATACAAATTTTGAATTGAAAATAAAATCTGTTTTAGAGTGATTGAATGTAAGGGACCTACAAATGGTAGAACATACACCGTGGCTGTCTATTTTAAAGGACAACGATTAGCTGCCGCGCATGGGCATAACATTCAACAAGCTGAAATGAATGCCGCTAGTAAAGCCTTGGAAAATTCTAAAGGTAATAATGTTGGGTCTTATAATGCATTACACAGCTGCGGGTACATCGAAAAATCCTTTATGCGATTTTTATTTAATGGTTCATTATGCAGGTTACAGCACAATCATAGTTTGCTTTTTTTTATGGGAAAATACATGCCTGAACGTATGTGATTTTTTTCAGAATCCGATATTGTAATTAAAAATGCCTTGCTTTTAGCTTTAACGAAAAATTTCTTTTGTTTGACGTTTCATGTAGTGATTTTTTAGCCAGTGTTTGTTGACATATGTTCTATAACTATCGCTTTAATACGTATATTTTGAAAGTGCTGAAGAAGCACTCTTTGAATTCATAACTGGTGTATCCTAAGAACAAAATCGACTACTGTGCTAACTATGTTACGATGATTTGGACGTTGGAAATAGCAAACAAGTGCATCAAGCAAGAATATATTGTAAAACAGTCGTCATTTGAATTGATGTTCTGTTACATATGTTCTAAATTGATGTACGGGTTTATTTGAACATATATTAGAATATCAGTGTATTAATTTTAATGAACGTATCATCCGATTATGGTTGCGGTGTTAAAGATATAAAATAACACCACATCTATAGTTGGGTAATATATTCAGAAATTACTTCAAGATGTGCTGATTTTCTGCGGAATTAGATGTAATTATATCCTTAAATCTAACTGTACGATGTGTGTTTTTTTTTATTTTTATATGCTAGACGTACGTTTTTTACTTCCTAATTAATATTTTATTTAACTGCGCGATGAAACGTTTTTGATTGGAGTAAAAAATGAAAGTTATCGAAGCTGAAGAAGGATGTCTTTTCCAATGTGTGGAAATCTGTTGCAAGTTAAAATTTAGGATAAAATGTATTGTAATGATCGTTTTCAAGCTATGCAAACGAAAAAGGAGGCGGTTCATTAAATTTCTAAATTTGTGATATAACTTACTTCCACTGCAAAAACGGAATTAAAGAATTCCAATGGATTAAAATTTTAGTGAACTGAATTGCTAATATTGGGAAAATATTTTCTTTTTCATTAGGTCTATTGAAAAAATTAATGTTTTTGGATACAAAATATTTACTTGATTTACTTCTTACGCGAATAATTCAGATTTTGGCAGTTGCTTACTTCATCAAATTGTTTTTAATTCGGATAAAATTGTTTTCTCATCATAAATTTTTCAATGGTTTCTAAAATTAAATTCATTTTGTGTAACTATTACGTTTTCATTATTGTATTTTAAATCTAATTTTACGATTTTTTTTAGATTTATTCCCACATTTAGAATTTCAAAAACGAGCTATCTACAAAAGCATTAAAGCGAATAAAAGAGATGTGAGATCACCTGAAGTTTCAAGATCGAAAAGATACTACAAATGAAGCTACATTTCATCGAAGCAGTAGATTAGAATATTTTGATAACGTTTAATTATTTTTCAAACAGACTGTGTTCTTCAACAAGGCTCTGGTGCTTTATACAATGATTTGTTCGTTATGTAACATACTTACTTGCAATGATTCTTCGTTGTAATCATTTTGTAACACGATTTTTACACACGATGTTTTTCTTATTTAAATGATAATCACCTATTATTCCACTTCTCCATCGTGATTAATTTGGTCATGTTCATTACATTTTTTTGTATCGCTTCAAGTTTTTTGTGTAAATTCATTTTTTTTCAACTTACGCCTTGCTTTTGTTCTCTGTCCACACGCACCAACAAAAAATTACCTTCAACTTTGAAATTTAAAATTGATCATCTGTACAAATAATAATTTGACTATTTGACTTGTCAATTTTTATTTATTCACATACAAAATAATTAATAGATATTAATAGCTGGGTGATTAAAATACAAATGAAATCATTAGTTTCTTCAAATGTCAATGCACTGGTAACCTTATGTCTTGACAGTTCAATACTTTACGCTTCATTTCTTCACAATTAGGTGTTTTTCGAAAAATTTGACGAGTAACTCAGGATATTTTAATTTTACGTAACTGTCATCCACTATGAACGCTTCATCATTATTCCTACAAGTAATCAGTAACAATCTTTCATCGTTACGATCAACCACTGCAATGATTTTATGCGGTTCCGCATTTTCATCAATTTCCTCTTTCTTTTTCAAAGATTGATGAAAATGCGCCAATTCATTGTTAGCATCAGGAAAAGAAATATTTTTCTCATAGTAATCGATTAGAACATGAGGGTCGAAACGCCTTATCACCGAAGAATAAATAAACCATTGCTCTTTTGCTTTGTTGGTAGATTGTGATTCCATAAGTAATCTGATTTTATTTTGACAATCTTTTCTCAACGCGATTATTTTGGGTTGACGTTCTCGAAGTTTTTTATATTCAGCGATTTCAAATTCTAGAATTAAACTGTAGCAAGAAGGCAAGCAATCCTCTTCGGTCCTCCATTCATCATATTTACTGCTATAGCCCTCCCATCTAATAAGAAATTCTTCGACATAGTTCTTCAAATTTAAGCGTTTGTTAACAATGCTATGGACTGGAAAGAATGAATCTTCACCCATAGTCTTCAAATGTAGATTCCTAACAGTTGACTTTAAAAAATCAAAGCACTGAAGCTAATTACAACACAAATCATGAAATCATAATACGATGATAAATTAAAAACAGCGAAAATCTTCTAAAAATCAACTCAAGTTCAAAGTTTTTTATATAAAACTAATATTTGAAAATTGTAGCACAAGCCGCCATTTGATATTTGATAACAAATGTAACTTTACTTGCCTGTTCACACAAAAAATTAAAATTAAACGAAACGACAAAATTAGCGACAAATAAACAAAATGAAGCAAAAAAACTTTGTTGACAACGCTCTCTATTGACTTGCTACAAGACTACTACATGTAACATTCTAAATCAAAAAATAACCTGGCATATTTTTGCATTGCAAATTTCATCCATTTTATTTTGCATTGCAAATTTTCTATTCAATTTTTTCGATTGTTCAATTTCTTATAATGTTTCTGTTATGTGTTAGTGGTTAATGGTCTTCTGACATTTATTTTTCAATGATTCAATTATAGAATAATTGAATAGTTTGAATTATCATAACGCAGAGTAGCATTACTCTATTTACAATCTTTTAATCGAAGTTATAAATAAGGTGTTGACGGCTTGTGAATTGATATTATCTTCGTTTTTTATTTCATCATATTGATTTTTGAATAGTGATATCGATGAACGGCAAATTTCAGTTTTTCGTTTCCTTTATATAATTGAGGTAAGTGTTAGTGAAATGAATGTTATGACATTTGCTTATATTCAAGTTACTTAATTGTTTGATGTAATTTTGTATTGTATTATGTTCAAGGCTTTGTTTGGTTTTGTTAATCTATGTGTTTATCGATATAAACCTGAAACGTAGACATGGATGAATACGACGAAGGTATGACCATACCATTTTCGCAAAACTTGAAAAGATACATTGTGATTTAATGAGTTTCTTATAGGAAAATATGATGAAAAAGAAGAGGCAGGAACTAGCGTCCATCACAAGAAGAACAATGTTTTACCTTTATGGGGTAATGAACGATCTATGAACTTGAACCCTTTGATTTTGACCAACATTCAATCCTCTCATTATTTTAAAGGTACGTAGGTTCATGGTGATCTATCGTGTAAATTTAAAATGAATTCTATTTTAAGTATTAATCTTGTTACAGTTAATTTGTACGAATTGAAAACATATCACGAAGTAATAGATGAAATATATTATAAAGTGAATCATTTGGAACCATGGGAAAAAGGAAGTCGCAAGACTGCTGGTCAAACTGGAATGTGTGGTGGCGTAAGTATAATTGCGCACAATTTTCAATTTGGAATTTTTACAACCTGAAGTTCATCTTTAATCTTTATTCTTTGGTACAGGTGAGAGGAGTTGGCGCAGGCGGAATTGTATCCACAGCGTTTTGCTTGCTTTATAAGCTCTTTACCTTGAAGCTTACCCGTAAGCAGGTAATTGGGCTAATCACCCACCCAGATTCTCCTTATATACGCGTTCTTGGTTTTATGTATATAAGGTAAGTTGGAAAGATATATTTGTGAGCAAATTTTAGACCGTGTCGTTAACCACATTTATTTAAGTTTCTGCTGATCTGACATCATTTAATGATTAAAAAGTAACTTTATTTTCTTATTTATCGTTGCTAATTCATTAGTTACGAGAAAAAGAATTGCAACCGAAGTAGCTGATTTTTATAAATGTTTTCTTTAAGAATTGTACTGTGAGTTAATTGCGACCACCGTCGATAGCGATAGTTGAGAGTTCTTTCGATTAATTTTAACCGCTAAGCTGTGAATTATATCTCATCTGTGGACTTTTTGAGGGCAGCCATTTTAAACTATTCTAGTCGTGAGTTGATTAATACAACGTTATCAGTGCTGTAGTATTTTTAAGTTTTTAACGGCCCATTTGTTATTTTATATTTTGAGTTTCATTCAATTGTTAGTCTAATTTGAACAATTTCCTTTATTTTTTTGATGTTCTTGAAGGTACACTCAACCACCTGCAGATTTATGGGATTGGTATGAACCATACTTGGATGACACTGAAGTAAGAGAAATCATAATTTTTGTGTTTATTTTGTTTGAATAAATTATCAATAGAAAAAATTTAATTCCAGGAACTAGATGTCAAAGCTGGTGGTGGTCAAATTATGACCATTGGAAATATTTTAAAAAATTTCCTATGCAAATTGGAATGGTTTTCCACTCTATTTCCGAGAATTCCCGTTCCTATTCAAGTAAGATAATGATTGTAGTAAATCTTAAAATTCCGTTATAAATATATTAACATATACAATCGTCTATAGCAAAAACTTGAAAAAAAAATGAATGAAAAATATCCTCCTCCAGTTCCTGCAGCACGGCACGCTGGTTCAGTTAGTCGTAGTATGTCGAAGTCTCGTCATTCGCCTGAAGATCGTAATAAATATTCAAGATCTGGAGAGTATGTTAAATTTAGTTCAAAATTTTCATTATTTTAAATCATTTTTTACGAGTGCTATTTGAATTTTCAGAATCCAGCCTATTAATGAACGAGAAAGGAGTTCAGGTCGATACTCAAGAAATCGAAGTTCAAGTATCGAACGTGTGGAAAAATATTCTGAAAAGAGACAAGATTCTTATGACGAAAGAAGTAGAGATAGAAGTCCGCATGTTCGAAATGGTCATAGAAGTTCAAGCAGAGATCGATACAGAGACAAAATTGATCGTGAAAGAGATAGAAACAGGGAGAAGAAACGAAGTCCAGATCGTCATCGATATCGTAGTCCAAAATCGTATTCTGATTACAAAGAAGACAGATATCGCAGTAGTTTGAAATATGACCACGACAGGAGGCACGCAGACGATTACGAAGAAGAGAAGAAGTATAAAAGTGATGCTTACGATAAAACTCGTAGGAAATCCTACTCACCGGATAGTCACAGGTTAGTAAATTCGTTTGATCTAGTGCCTAAGTAAAAAGAAAGAAGAATTTATGTTTACGGTTCATATAATTTGCTCTACTGTGCTCAGTTGAATGCAAAGCACCCAATTTATAAAATTAGTTTAAGAAATGTTAGGTACATGCATATTAATGGTGTTCAGAGGTATATTTCTAGATAATTCATACCAGATTCTGTTAAAATTTCGTTACCAAAATGGAAACTTTTTTTGACAGCTTTACTTAAAATTTGAATATGTTATTACAGGTAGTTGTTTTCTCCAGTTAGAAGATGAATTTTTATGTTCACGCTTACCTTTCTATCATGACAGGTTCATGGAGTAATTATGGGTATTGTATACCACTTGCGTTGTTTTATAGATCGTATAAAATATCGTCGTACTTCTAGTTTTGTAAATTATTAAGGGATTCATTTATTCTAAAAAATTGTGTTTGTTGTGGGGGGGGGGGGTATGAAAATTGTTATGTCAAGTAGAACCAATTTAAGTACTCAAAAATCACAAGGATTGTACATGTTATATTTAGTCCATTATTTTTCTTAGCGGTGGGCTCATCTTTGTGTTCAAAGATTGTACATGTTAAAGAAAAATGAATTATTGCGGAAGTTTAGTTCGTAGCACTTTTTTTTATTTTTATTTAAATTGTGATTCAATCGTAATCTGTAAATAATAGTATAAATACAACGCATTATGTTGAGTCCCCAAAATAATTTAAAATTTTTTCAGTTTTCGTTCTACTGTACATTTTTTTGTTTATGCAATATTGGCTTATAATCATTCTTTTTGCTGAGTTTTACATCCAATATTTTAATTTAGATAATTATCAAAAAATGAATGTGGTATACTACCCTGAGCAAACTGATTAATATTAAATACATATTACTAAAAGTATTAATTTATATTTACTATTACTTAATTCGGAATAATACTTTTGTTAACAGATCTCATAAATCAAAAAAAGAAAAATACCGATCCAGTTACAAGGAAGATGATTACGAGCATCATAAAAGGTTTGTTTTTGAGATTTGAGTGAGTTTTCTTTTAATTATTGCTTTGTCGAAAAAATTAGCCCATTCTACAACAATTGATTTTTGTTTTCAGTCATAGAAGAAAGTATAGTGAAGAAAGAAATTACGAAGATGAAGCGTCAATGAAAAAGTGAGAATGATTTTATTTATATTATGCTCAAACACTAATAATGTTGAATGTATTATGATTTATGACTAGTCTAAGACAGCTCGATTTTTTTTTAACCTTACTATATTCTAGTATTATTTTAACTTTTATAGGTAATACAAAAATCTTTGATGTGTAATTAATAATGTCAATTTTTTCGGTAGGTCGAAATATGCTTAGGATAATCCGCTGATTGAGCTGTGAAAAAAGTTTTTGCCATTGTAAAAAAAAGTGTAATAAAGTGTTTTTTTTTTGTAAAATCGTTTTTCTTTTTAAAAGAGTTTTGATACCAAGAATGCATGTAAAGTTTTTACTGCTGGTGCAAACACTTACGTAAAATTTATTCATGCCAATAATATTTGTATTCAAATTATGTATTCATTTTATGTGCTTATAAAGTAAGTTGACTTGATAAGCTATGATATTGGATAGTGTTCGTGTAAATTTTGAAAGAAGAAAGGTATATTTTTTTTAAATCTTATGTCTCATTTGTGTTGCAATGTAATGATTGTGGTTTAAGTAAAATACGTGTTCAAGTTGATAAGTGCGATGAAATTCGTAATTAATGTATCGTAAATTTTCAAGTACGGCGGGAGAGAGTCGAATTTTTTTAAATCATACATGATAAAGTTTTCCTGAGTACACCAAACAGTAAACTGAATATTAAATTGAAAATTGATGGCAAAAGAAAATATGAAACGAAAATCCAGGACTGTTTTTTCGTTGAAAATTGAATAAATAAAAAACCATCCTTCAGGCGGAAGGATTATGCAGAGTAGTATCTGTGAAATAAACCTATTGAAGTATAATTTCGAAATAGCGTGTATCGTAGCAAAATTCCATCGCCCAAACTACCTTGGAGATAATATTTGTGAAAAATTTCGTTATATTGAACTCGCGATACCGGTATCATAAACTTCTTGATTCGTGTCAGTTGAGCCGCTTCAGCAAACCGGAAAATTAAATTTCTGTTTCGAATATATGTTTAGCAAATATTGTAAAATGTGGTATTAGCAACTTACTGTTTTACTTGTATATCTATTACCTACCTACCTATTTTTATTCGAATGTTTTCGTATACCGACAAGTTTATCTGATTGAATTGAGATGAAATCTATGCGTTTATAGAAACTACTTTACTTATTTCCGAAAATGAAATTTTTCAAGTTTTACATAGGTAAGTTCTATGAATTTAAACCAACGTTATTCGGAATTCTTTATTTTTTTTTTATAATTTTAACAATAATTCAAAATAAATTAATCCTAACTATAAAAATTAAATGCAATGATTTTCAACAGTTAACTATCATATATAAAAACATAATAAAAATGAACAAACAAAAAAAGAAAGAAGATACGGCGAAAATGAAATACAAAATACACATTACTCAGGTATGTAGTTTTGTTCATCAATAAGGAGACGTAAAAACAACGTAGTCGATTATGAACAAAACATCGAAATTTACTAATTGAGTTTTGATTTCGTAGTGTTATTCTTCAAGTGTGACGTCTGAAGTCAGTTCTTGGAGGTAACTGAGAAGAAAAAAGGCATTCATTAGTTCAAGCGAATGATTCAATTTTTACTAAGGTCCGTCCTTATGTCGAATGAAATAAAAACTCGTTAAATCTTTTCAGATCTTTATTTCGAACATGAATTTTTTAACATAGGAACACATATGTAAAGGAAACTCCCAAATTAAAGATGAATTATTCGTGCGAATTCCTGCTTCACATAAGGACGGATCTTTTTATAGTATAACAGAAAAAGAAATGAATATTTCGCAAATGAAAAAGCAGTAAAATCTCGTTAATAATGCCGTCCAATTTTCTATTTGGGAGTTTACTTTGTACAGCAAAATATCTACAAAAAACAACGAATTACTTACATCGATATAATTGAAACAATATTGTAAAAGCGCAAATAATTATAGATTTTCTTCGTATGTATTTACACGTATGGCTTATGAGATGAGAAATTTAGGACATCGCTAACGAGATTTCACTGATTATAAGTACTATGAGCTAAAATGTATTATTGTTGCGTACATGGTAACACAAAATAAATAATTATGTGCTTCGAAAATTAATATAGTTAAACCTACGTGTGTATATACCTGTTGCATTTTTGTTGAAAACAATGGAAGTATGAGAGAATGACAACAGAGCAAAAAATTTTAATGCAAAAGTACATTTCGAAGTATGCTCTGGATTTATAAAATCATATGATATGATTGCCATGAAAAAATTAGAATTCAAATAGTAAGAAGATGAGTATTTGAATACATTTAATCGCAGGATTTATTTTCTATGCTTTTATAGAATTCAATGTTATTATAAGTTATTTATTATTTGGGTTTCAATAAATTAACGCCAAAAAATAAATAAAAAAGAAACTAACAAAAACAACAATGAAATAACAAAGTTATCAAATAACGTCGTTAAAGAAAGACGCATTTTATGCGTTAAAAAAAAGGTATTGGCCCCACAAACCAGTCTTCTACAATGATTCTAAATAAAAAATAAAAACATGATTGTGCATACGTTTACAGCATTACATCAAAAATATTGTCAAACATTCGTCGCCTTCAAAGTGAAATTTTTTATTGCATACGTTTCTAGTACGAGTAAAAATTGAAATCCAGAACTGACAAGTAAATATAGCTAAGTAATCGAAATCTGACAGTGGAAAATAATTATACTTTTACTCAGCCCGAATTTCGCAAAAATTTTCTGGATCAAACGAGCCTGAAGAATTTTTATTGGTAAGTAAATACTACGTATATTTTTGAACGAAACATTTTTTTGTACGATGTTTGAAAGAAAAACATTTACGAACTTTAAAGATATGATTCGGAAAATTCAATATCTGATGCACTAGCACGAGATGACCTGGTTTGTATGGAAGTACCTCCGCCATAAGCGGAGTCTGATGTACCTTCGCCAGTAATAAAATCGGCGACAATAAGATTATCTTTATTTACCGTTAGAGTATTCGGTGTTTGATTGTCGGGTTTCATCCCTCCAGAAGCTGCTTCTTTTTCCGCCAACTTCAGTCTGAGCATTATAATTTTATCTTCTTTCTAAATAGAATAAAATCAAAAATGTCAAGTTCGTGAGTTGGTATCAAGAAAAAAGCGGCCAGTGATGGATGGTCTTTTTAGTTACAAAAATTTTATTAATTGAATCCACTTTTGACGTAGTGTATTAGAACAGTGACATGATTTTGAGAGAAAAAAAAACCACCTCCCGCGGAACAATTATGCATGCAAGCCAGCGTGAAAAAAATTAATTTTTCGGAAAATTTCGTTTTTAAATATGCCGATCAATGCTTGAAGAATAAACTATTATTCATTTTATTCAGCTGTAAGTAGCTACATATGTATATTTACTACTTACTCAGTAGGTACTTACCATTTTAATTAATTTAAATAATTCGTCATTTTCAGCTAGTAATTTATGGTATTTATCTTCTTCTTCTTTGGATAAACCATAATCCGGATTATATTTAGATTCAGCCTTATCCATGGGATGACGAATAACTTCAATTACCTATAAAAATAAATATTTGATAAATGACTTAGCTGAATGCAAATAAGACATAGCATGAGTAATACGCCTACGTACTTTAGGAACAAAAATAAGAGCCATTGAAAGGAAACAACAAAATATAATTGATAATGCTGTAAAAGTAAAACTAGCATCTTGTTGAGATGCAATTATCATAGTAACAGGGGTGGTAATAACACAGAGCACAACCACGTTATAAATAGACATTCCGACATATCTTGAATCGTTTATTTGTTTGACTTTAATACTACGTGTTTCGTATGCTAAGAATAATCCAAAAGCTAATATCACTCCTTTGTAACCTAATGCAATGCCTGTTAAGTAAAAAAAGAAGATAAATACTTATTACTTACGAAACTTTACGTATACCTATGTAGAATTATAATCGCGATGAAAAAAAAAAAATGCTCACCTAGCCAAATAGAGTGATTTGTGCTTTCACAGTGTTCCAATTCAGGACGTATTTTTATATCATCTTCCGTAGAAATAGGTAATTCTAACGGAAATACTTGTATACTTCTCTGAAGAGGATCATATATTTGCCAAACAGATAAAACGATAAGATCTATAATCAGAAGTCCGGCAACCATAGAATATAACTTCCATGGCTGGATTTTTTTCTGCAAAACGTCACAGATAACGATAATTAAGTATTCTTAAGTCTATGGCTACGCGAGTTAGGTAACCAACTGATACCTTAATATTATTTTTCGTTTTCGTAGTTAAACGATGAACTCTCCAAACTTTACTAAACATGGCACCATATCCAAGAGTAAATCCAATTGACAGAAGCCAAGCTCTACCTTGGCATACTAACGGATACATTTCTGGCGATACAATTTGCCCATCTAATCCAAGTAATATCACACTTGTTAAGCAGACGATAACACCAACGAGCATTATGGTGTTACATACTGGATGTGAAAATTGAATCACCCTGCAAAATACGTATAGCGTGATTTTTTATATATTATCAAATCACTTGAGTACAACGAAAGTAAAATACGGTACAGTTTGGACGTTTACCTCCTGTGACGATTATAAATATTAAATACAATAAGCCCGATCGCAACAAGTATGCCGATAGCAGATATCGACCACATACACAAGAATAACGGCACGTTCAATGTTCGTAATTCTGATTTTATTATGGTACGATCGTGAGGCACTTTATTACCTAAATAATTCGAAAAAATGAATTAGCACGATTACTTATTCGTTTTCAATTTTTTTTTCACAATAAAATTGTCGTACCTATCCATTTAGCATCATTCAGCCAAGTGAAATTATTTTTTTCCGTATCGTAGTAAGCTAATTTCACATAAGATCCGTTCTGTACTTGTTCAACCTGAGTCAAGGCAACTCTATCGCCCTGAGAGCTGAAAGCTACGATACCCTAGGAATAAAAAGTATTTTGAGTGGTGTTGAATAAATTGCCTAACCTAATGCCTTATTTAAAAATAAACGGCAAACTGCATATGCAATATATTCGTCATGGATTTAAAACACACTTACCGATATACCCAAAAATTCAGTTGAATTCATAGCGCTATAAATTTCGGAAGCAATTTTTTCGTTGGTGTATGTGAAACTTTTTAAAGACTCTCCTCTCTTTGATAAAATATTCATGGTTTTATTGAAAGCTGCAAATGCAAATTTTTGATAATCAAACTGAACAAAGATTTAGATTATCTAAGTAAAAAAATATCATACATATATATTGCTATAAAAAAAAAAAAAGGTTACCTAAAGCCACAGCCCAGACAGCATCATATGCTAAAGGAGCTTCTTGATAACCTGGTGGGTATCTACTACTATTAAGACCGTAACCAGATTGTAAAAGAACTTCGTCCAGTCTTTTTTGGAAGTCATCAGCAGTCTTCGTTCGAAAAAAAATAAAAGTAAAAAATACATTACATGAACTTTTTTATAAACGACGAGTGATCATTGATAACAAGAAATAACTATTACACAAGAAATTCAATTACCATTCCTGAGATAGTTTTTTGATTTCTATTTTGATTCCACATTACAGCTTCTGTCGTTAGATGACCCTCCGCTGCTATCATAAGTTCCTCTGTTTGACAGTCTGTATCGTTATCGACATTACTCGTAAACCAGTCATCTTCGTACCATCCTACGCAAAGGAAATATCACAAATAATGACGTAGTATCCAATGATAGGTACAATTTATACCTTAGTATAAATATATATATATATATACATATATAGTTTTTCCAATATTTCAATTTTAAACATACCTATGAAGAACCAAACGTACGATTTACCGTACAGTTGTTGCTTATACATTTCACACAGCACTTTTCGAGCAGCGACGACGTAAAACAGTCCAACAATAATTCGAGCATCTTGACGTTTTAAATTTTTTACCGCATCAGCCGGATCACTTAGAAAGCTTTGTCTCGTAATAATCTCGATGTTTCTTTCTTTACATCGTATTTCCAAGTCTTCAACAGTCTATGTGTATACAATGTCATAAAAATTAATTTCACGAAATGTTTTATTTTTTGTGTGGATATAATATTATTATGACGTTTTTACGTGCCTAATGATTATGAAAATTGTTTAAATATTAAAGAAGTGTCAGCCGTCTTTCATAAATTGTTCAAAAAGTTCCAAACTTATTTTTGTTACGATTCTATTTTACTCATGAAAAATTCATTTACGTTCTTTATGAAGAAGAAAACATTTCCTTAAACGCACCTTCCAGTTAGTTGATTATTTTATTATTTTTTTTATTTGACTGACGTTCAACGTTGTATTTGAATCAGTAGTAAATAATTTTTTACCAAATATCAGATCAAGTAGGTAGTTGGTCGAGGTACCTAAGTATAATAAGAAAAATATTTTTCAAAAAATTTGTCAACTACAAAAGTATCCTTCTATCTAAGAATATTTTCGTAGTTTTCAAACATTACTTTTACTCTTGTTCTCTTTTTGATGATTTTTTTTTTAGCTAGAAGGAAATAAACATAAGTTGAAAAAGACTACACATAATCATCAAATTCCATGACTTTCCATGTTTCATTGGACGCGTCTTTTAATCAACACGTACATATTTTCAATGAGAACAATGTGTATCAACGAGTAGCACATTTTATCTAACTAGAGCCCTCTTCAAAGAAAAACTTGGGTATTAATGAATACGATGATTTTAAAATGATTACTTCAAGACATCCTGTTAGTGATCGGATACCTGTTTGTTTGCGCTTTGTCAGAACTACACATCATGTATTAGGTACTTTTTTTACTTTTAAGTTATTATTATTTTGTATGATTAAGAAATTATGATATCTTATCCTGCAATAGGCTGAGTTACTTGCAGGTATTTTTGATTATTTCTAGACATGTTTAATGGACCATTTGATCATGCAATGTGAACTTTTCAACCCATATTCATAATGTATTGCTTCTACTCCTACATTCGTATCAGGTAAGTACCTAACTACCTTTATAGGCACCAATAATTATTTGCATATACCTTCGGTACGCGATACTAGTATTGTACAAATAGTAATCGTAATAAGCGTATTATAGAAACTTGAAAATATCTATATGGATAGTAAAAACCCACCGAGATAAAAACTTCTTCTGCTTGTTGGAGTATTGCAATTCTAGACCATCCGTACTTCAGCAACAATTCAACGCGAGTAGGGTTATGAACAGTTGCAGAAGGATGAGTACGAAATAACGTTTTGAATCTTTGACGGTCGGATAAAGCTGGCGAGCTTGCTCCATAGCATAACTGAAGAACAAAACAAATAAATCTGTATTATAAAGTAGAGACGTAACTAAAATTGTGACGTAATAATAAAGGATTAATTTTTTTCCTAATCTAGAAAAAGTTTTGAAATTAAACAAGAAGCATTCAGTTGAATGGTTTTAAACTTGTCACCGCACAGAATATAATAATCTTACCACCACTAAATTCCACATTTTTGCGGCTTCCGCGACTGTTGTACAAACTGTACTACAACCTGCCAGTAGCATTAATTTTGTAGGATCTTGGTAAAGTAAATCGTACATAACCAACGCCCCGAGTCCTGGTTCACACTGTTGAAAATATTGCAGCGATTAAATTTTTTGTTTTAGAGATATATTTATTCGCAAACGTAAGATTAGAATGGTCCGGAAAATTACAATTCTATTCGAAAGTAGTCGTAGTCGCTGTTGTAAATAATATACATATAACGAGACAACGTTTTAAACAGACTTTTCAACTTAGCATACTTTATCAACTTTAATGAAACAACATTTCAAAATTAATCGTCGAATTGATTCGAATTTTATATTGATAATCGTGCTTTTAAAAGTAAACAATCCACTGATCCTGGCTCGTAAATTAAACACAAAAAGTAAACGTAAAGGGTTTTTGACATTTTATCCTCCTCTTTGTGTACACTTTTAAAGATCTTATTACAATTGTTCCATGTTTGCCATTTTTTAATGAATTTGTCCACGTACTAATTTTAGTCTTTCAAACATACCTATCAATTATTTAGCTAAAGTAAATTTGAAATTCTACTCAAAAGAAAATTAATTAACGGTCTGTAAAGTTTTCCTACGTTTAAACTAATTTCTCTACGAGGAAAAAACTCTATAAAATGTTTGTTTTTAGTTAGGTGCCCAATACTTATACATCATCATAACAGGAAGAGCTTTTATCGTCTTCGTGTGATTATTAAAGTAATATTTCAAAACTCTAATAACGTTTACTAGCAATTTTTCGTTGAAAAAAAAAGCGAAAACTTTAAAAATACTATAAAAATTATATCCATTATGTAATAGCTAATAAACTAGTACGTTTACTTTTAAAAGTCATAGTATGCATTTACTATACGTAGTAAGTATTATACGAAGATAAACTACAACATGCAGCCTAATTTGATTTGACCCAAATAAATATGAATTTAGTATCAATATCAGTCAATCGAATATAGGTACCTATTAAAACGAATTTATTTACCTGGCTATCGTTGTAATGCATTCTAAGCTTATAACCTGGTAAAATAGTTTTATCATTGTTAACATCATCCAAAGCTAATCTTGCAGCTGGTTGACAAGCCTATAAATAAAAGAAAATGAAAACTTTATTCCAGTGAAAGAATGATGGAGTACTTTTAAAATTATTCGAAAGAGTGAAAGAAATAATATTCATTGTTTAATATTTGGTTAACTAAATGGAAACGTTTTGGTTTGATTGATAAGCAAGCACTTTACATTGAAACGTCTCACTAAACTAATGCAAAGATCTTTTGAAAACTTTACAATAAAATAAAGGTACCGATAAATATTTTTTCTAGCCTAGCCACTCTTAAACTTTACAAAGATAATATATACACAGACTTATATTTTTCAACTAATAAGCAATAAATGGGTATAGTAATCAATTTTTATACACGAAACAATAAATATTTAGTAAATATTAAATAGGAATCAAAAAAATTTAGTCACTCGAGTAATACATACTGATCGTACCTACCTTACACGATAACTCTCTTAAAAATGTAATTTAACACTATACGCCATGCAAAATTACTACTTAATCTACCTACCTAGTTCGTTAATTATTTACCTATCGACTTTGTCATGGCACAGTAAATTACACAGTCTTCCCAAAACAACTTTGAATGGTCAAGGTGGGACTTTATACCCAACAAGTTGCATTTTCTACGTTGCAGGGACAAGTATTAATGTAAATTTATTTTAAAGTAGGCACGTCTACGTATGGGACGAATTTTGCAGGGTTAACGGTTTTAATGCGAACGACACACATTACCTACATAGTTTGTATGACTATACATAAAATGAATATGGAGAGGAAAATCCGTCACTTCTACACTTTACTTATACCATATGTGGCGGTACATTGAAAGCAATATAAATATATTTTAATCGCCAATGTCATTCTAAACGATGACTTATGCTCAGAACAAGTCCATTTTTTTCACACCGCCTCTCGTTGTAGGCATTTCGTTGGTCCGTAAAGAGCATTTCGTTTTAATTATTCATATTTCACTTTTCTTTTTAGGCTCATTTTCTAAGTCATACTGTCAATGAAAAGGGCGCATGAGAAATGGAATACCAACAAAATCCGTTTTCGGGTCCTAGAAGACCATTACAGTCATTGAAGTGCTGAGGAGCCAAAACCGCAAACATTGTTTCTGTTTAAGTCAATCAATAGAGAATCTAGTGTTGTATAACACAGGGATGCCGTGAAGGTGTATTCTTGACGAACAATTCGTCGTTGAAAATTTTGGAGAGCCTTTTCAAATTTTTATGTGCTTGATACCGTAGAAAGAAGGAAATTAAAAAAAATCAAAATGAAGCATTCATTTTTTAAGCTATATTGTTGAACATACTCGATCCAGTAGTATTAGGTATTTAAAGCTTGGAAACACGTCAAAATATAAATTTTTCAATCCCAAAGTTTCGAAATAGTGCGAAATTTTCGCCCACGCTTTGTTCGAGCTATACATTTTTTAAATTTCAGAAAAAATTTCCAGCAAATCCTCTCCCTCCTCAGAGGGCGGTTATGATACACAATTGTATCGACCCTTAGTATAGTTTGAAGGATGTCTAAATCTCCACCTCCTTCAGGACAAAAAACTTGAAAATTTTTCTTATTTTTGTTAATTTATTCTCATAAATTACCTGAAAATGCACTTTGTAACTGTTAAAAAAAAACGTTTTTTTCAAAATTTCGCCCTCGCTTTGCTCAAGAATTTTATTCAATTCACTTTTTTAAATATAGATCTCAAAAAAATCGAGTTTTTACCATGTTCTTTGAAAAAAAATAAATAAATAAAACCTCAGCCAACCAAACAAAAAAAGCATATGACTCTCCGTTTGAATTGTTATCTGAGACTCGCTTCAGTCTCTCACATTTATTTTGAAGAGCTCTTAATTGTTTTAAACAAATGATAAAAATACAGAGTCACGCAAAAAGGAACGTATTAGCAGCAATGGCGTGAATACCAGTGTACGGGAGGAGGGGGGAGGGGCTTCCAAATCTTATTTCTATACGAAAAAACGCTGTAAAATTCAACATTCACAGCTTAGGAACGCATCTAAATTCTGATCTTTTGACCATCTATTCTTAAAATTTTCCAAAATTCTCGCCCTTACCTTCACTTCGCTCGAGATATTTATATTTTCTGTGCCCCCTTCCCCATGCACACAAAAACGGAATATGGTTGTGCTACTGATATGGAGGGGCTCATCGTTAAAGTAAGGAGGATCACCTCACCCTTGATATAACATACCCAAAAATCAGCCTCTTCCATTAATTCGGAGGGGAGATATGGAGGTTTTCTCCTTTTTAATCTTGAAAAAGACATGTTCATCCCCTATCTTCCCTCCAAATTGAGCTGAGAAATTGAAATTTGGTATGTACATTTAGTAAGAGTTCTAGATGTGCTTTTTTGGGTTTCGACTTTTCAGCCCCCTTGAACCCTCTTACCCTCACCTCTAATTAGTAAGAAAGCATCGCTAGGCGATAATTTTTTCAGTTCACTTAATTATAATTTTTCAAGATGTTTTTTTGTATTAATTCACCAATAAACGAATTTAGATAGGTATTCCAGATATTAGGTATTTTTCTGCACGCCCGGATACGATATAAAAAATAATCATATTAACTTTTTGAAGTTTTCCTATTCAGTTGAAAACATAATGTGGTGAAAATTCCATTCGACGTGGGTTACTATATTCATTTCAATTACCAAACCCATTTACAGCGAAATCTTTCTGTTCTTACAAGACGTAAGATTGCGTCGAAAGATCACATCGATTTTTTTCGCCGTCCCTTCTACGCCCAAAAAAAGCTATCTTTAAAAAATAACATCAAACTCTATCAAGGTGCTACATTTTATAACAATCCATTGATTATAATAGCATTATTAAAACCGTATTTTTCTCATAATTTAAAATTTAAATTCTCATACAATTCAACAACTAAAAAGTAATTGCTGATTACGCCTACAAAGCGAAAGATAAATGATTCGAGCAACTAATTAATGAAAGCAACTTCTAAAGGTAGGTAATTTTTATCATTGGTATTTATGTTGGAAAAAACAAATTGGAATTTGTAAATTTGCTGGTAAAAAATTTTATTCTCTTTGAAATCATTGATGCGTACGAAAAATCACAATAAAAGCTACATTTAGTATGCTCACGCAGCGCACAAAACATAAGCAAATTGTGGTAGGTATACGATGTGTTGGCCTGTTGGCCATACCTTTTTTAAAAAATGTCAACTACTCGTAAGTACATAAATCGAATGTGAAAGGAAATTATTAGAGGTACATACCCACCTACCTAGCAACTACGTCAATGAATAGAATTTATTATGTGGCAAAAAATGGAAAATGCGAATGCGAGTATATTTAGAGGAGAGGATAAAATTTAACCGTCCACGGAATACATATAAATGGCACTTTTTATGAGGAATGTTTTATACAGAGAATGTTTATTGGTAATAATAAGTAGGTATAAAGAAAATCATCGTGTTTTCCCTTTGAAAAGTTTATTCTTTAAACCTATCTTTCCAATTTTTTCTTTTTTTCTTTTTCTTCTTGATGCCGGCGTAAGAAAAATATATATTTGCTGGATATTATTATCTTACTTTTTTTATTGAAAACAGAATTCCTTACTAGATAATATTCTTCGTAAAGAATAACAAGAAACTTTTCTTTTTTTCAAGTTGATCGTTCAAACAATGATTTTTTTTCATATACCTAACCTACCAACAAGAATAGGTACATGAAGCAATAAATTATATCTAAGATTGTCAGAGTCCCCGTCGAGCGAGATAATCGCGAATATTTTTCAGCAGAGTGATTACATTTCGCTAGTTCCATCAGATTTATTATGCATGGCTAAATAACTATATCGCTATCGTTCTTATAAATAGAATGGACCCGCGTGAAGTCAGGTTTTAATTTTTATTCTAGCGTTTCACTCGTTGATTACAGTTAACAAATTTTCATAAATGTTGCGTTTAAGCTATCGTATAATCATAGTTTATGGTAAAGGCATAAATTTCTATACTTAACGTTCGGTAGGTATAGAGGTATAGTAGGTACCCAACTACCTATACCCAACAAAAAACGCTACTAAATATTTCATAACTTCGAAGTACCTAACTCGGTTATTCCATAAATTTTACCCGTTAATGTACAGACGTGAAATATCATCGCAAAAAAAAAAGGGGGATAAATGGTACAAGTTGATACTTCTAACCGCCCCGAGTCAAAGATTACATCTTATTTGTTATGATTTATTACCCCAATGAAAGATATATTCTTCAATAATAGATACGATATCTGAACAAGCGCTATTCAAAGTTTTGTTAAGTCGCGAGACACAATAACGAATTGATTGAGCTTTTAAGAGTTTCATTCGTCATTATACTGTATAATAACGCGTATTATAAGTAGGTAGCTCTTCAGTCTAACAAAATGCCAACAATTAAAATCTTTTTTTTTTTGCTTTTTCTCATCATACTCCTACCAGTTGAATTTAACTATCGAGCATTGGTGTACTTATCTAAAAAATGCTTCAGTTTTTTTTCAACTCTTAATAAAAAAAAAAAAAAAAAAAAAAAAAAAA
>FIZR01028852.1:0-26900 GCA_900060175.1 Ferrisia virgata
AAACAAAATCCTGTCTTTTTGTTAAAAAAAAAATTTTTAATTTTTTTTTTTTTTTTTTTTTTTTTTTTTTTTTTTTTTTTTTTTTTCAATACAAAACTAACGTAATTTTGGTAACCACTTTCATTATACTCATTGAACCCTTTCGTGACTGATGAGACAAATGCTATATTTGGAATTTTAAATGACTTCCAATGACGACGATAGCCGCATTTAGGTATCGTTGTTTGTCTATTAGACGCTATGCTATATACATATGCATGTGTACCCCTCTCCATAGGTACCTCTACCTATAGTATACGTTACGTTACATTATGTAACGTAATTACGATCGAAAATGTGATTTTAGTTTGTTTTGTTCTTTTTTCTTCTTTCCTCTTTTTTTTTTTGTTTTGTATTCTCTGTAAACGCACAACATTCCTCCTCTCTCTTCGTATTCTGCATCAATGTATTACCGCAGCAGAATGCCATGTAGTATTTTACCGTTCGGGGTGTGTACATTATTATCGAAAAAAAAAAATAAAAAAAACGCTTACTGCATCAATACGAGCTATCTACCGAATACACCTACTATCGACTATTTGTACGCATATTTGATACATAAATAAATACTTCACACGGCGCGCGCGACGAATAAAAAACAAAAAAAATACTACGAAAAAAGCAGCTTTTTACAGGTTATAATAAAAGGCCATGTATTATATTATTTACTTAATCGTTACACCGTCGTTGATCACAAACCATCATGAACCCAGGGGAAAGAGTACAATGCTAAATATTCGTTATACCGTACATATCGTAAGCTAGGGGATCTCACGTACCATGTACATATGATCTGCATTCGAAACATGAGGGAATGGAAAATTCCTATAATTTACTTGTACACTATCAAACGTGTCACAGTCGACATGTTGCACGCTTCGTTCGAATGGTAAAATTTTCCTACAGCAATATATACTTAATTTTGATAATTTTAATGTACTGATATTTATAAAAGAAAATATAAACATTAAGTCGGCGTACCATTCGATGAATTCTCGTTTTCTAGCTAATTAATTTGAAACCATTCATGGCGATAATTTTCCACCGAACGACTCAAATTTTTCATCTCGAGCCAAAAGCTCCACTTTATGCTACATGTTCATCTATTCAATCACATTTTTTGGACTGATTTTCCACGGACTGCATGTCCCAAGCAACCAATCGTTTGTGCGCATTATGCACGCAATAATTTCTGTTGTACTCAACCCCTTAGTCAACTAATTCAAAAAACCTTGGGTAGGGCTGGCGACCGATGCAAGAGTGAGGATTGAAATTAGCGTCAATCGTTTGTGCTTCGTTAGTGCTGGTTTATGCATCCCTGTGAAAAGAGTTTGAAATAGGCGGGGGAGGAGACATGAAATTTTCCGGGGGGAGGGGGGGTGCTAGGGAGTTGAAACTAGTGCCAATCGTATGTGCTTCGTCGGTGCTCGTTTGTGCACTTATTCATTACGTTTGGGCGCAACCCTCTCTCATTTTTAATATGGTTCTAGTCTGCCTAGGGGTGTTTTCTTAAACAAGGGTAGAAGAGAGAGGACAGAAATGAAATAAATATGAGCACAGACGAGCATAAATGAAAAACAAACGATTGACACTAGTTCCGAGTCCCTAACATACGGGGCTGCAGCGAACATCGTAGGAGGGAGGGGGGTGAACAGACTTATTTTTCCGAATGACGAGCTTATTTTTTCGACTAAATCTTCAATTTTTGGGGATTTTTTTTCGCCTATATTTGAAAAATACGAATAAATTGGAATAGCTAGGACTGTTTACTGGGGTAGGATGTCAGTAAATTTTTTCCCACTCGTGCACATATCCGAGTGAAGCGAAGGCAAAATTAAAAAAAAATGGATTATTTTCAAAATTTTTTCGAGTTCTGTGATCACACCTGCCTTCTAGGAAGGAACAGATTTGATGAAATATAAAAAATATAGCCCGAGCAGAGAGCGGACAAAAATTTTAGAAAACATGAAAAGAAAGTTTGAAAATTTGTATTCCAACGCATCTTTCCCAATATTCTTTAAAATTTACCAGATGCAAAATTTACAATTTTTCCAAGTAACTCTTAAATTTTTCAATGAGAAAGGAGGAAGGAGCGGGACCACTCACATCTCTCTCCATTCGCTTTGGCCCTACTGACATAGCTTTGAAAATTGCGTGTTCTTAGCCCATCCAAAGGTGTTTTTTAAAATATGGGTAGAAGAGGGAAGCAGAAACAGAATAAATGTGTGCACAAACGATTGATACTACTTCCAATCCCTTCCCCCTTTAAACCACAGATGGACGGGGTCAAAGACATGCAGCCTTCTCGATGGAAAAACCACGAGATTATGGTAAATTGACCTACACGTATGGCGTGTATGAGGGAGAGTATCAAAAAAATCCTTTTTGGAGTCTTGCAAGATCATTAAGACCATTTTTGGCGATGTCACATTTTTATTTGATTTCATTTCTGCCGGAAGTCTAAAATCATTTACTCCAATTAATACTGATCGAAATCGCTCAAATTTGGGCAATATTCCTGGAGTTTTAACAAAATCCCTTTTAGGGACCCAGATAAAACATTGAGACTATAACCATGTCAGATATTTATTCATTTTTAATATTTTAATTTTTTTTTTCTCCAAAATCGATCAAATTTGGGCAGCAGGCTTGGATTGGCAGTGGATTTGATACTTTCAAGTGGGGATGACTTCGAATCAAAATTCAGTTATGCTCAAATTTCAAAAATCATAAAAATTTTCTTTTTTCTTTGTAGTGGTTGCATAACGTAATGAAAAATCAGTCAACTACGTCAATTAGAAGGCGAGAAATGGGAAGCTTCCCCTTTTTGACTTTGAAAAAAGACTGCCCTACGCATATTTCCCCTCCAAATTGAACTAGGAGATTGAAATTTGTCATGTACTAGAAGTGTTTATGGGAGTTTCAACTTTTGAGCCCCCTTGCATCCTCTTACAGCCTTGAAAAATGTTTTTTTTAGTCGGGTTTTCTTATTTTTTGAATTTGTACCACACTTATCTTCGCTCAAAATTGAGCTAAGGAGTTGAAATTTAGTAGTTGTCCTAAATGTGCTTTTTTGAGATTTTAGATATTTAATCCAATATTTACTTGTACCACTACAACTACTGAAGAACAACCACCTCAGCTCAAAAAGCAACGCATAAAGATGCACCTTTTTTTTTTTTAATTTACACGCTCTTATTTGCATATCATTTGAGGTAATTTTACGAAACACGATCGTTGTATTCTTTTTTTTTATATAGCTTCAAGCTACACACTTACCTTTTTGGGGCAAAAATACTATAGTTTTTTAAAACTTCGTCGGATATCAGTTAAATAAAGACGAAAAAAAAACAAATTTCTCATAAACGAAGTTGCGGACAGGTAATGTCTAAATTTTCAAGAGAAATAATACTTGTAAAACCTATACCTATATATTACATTATACGTCGCTATATATGTCTTTAAAATAAAAAAAAGAAAAAAAAAAGAAAAGATTTCGCTACCGAGTGTCGAATTGGATTTTTTCAATCGCTTCGCTGTTTCCAATTTAATAAAAATTCCGCCGGAAATGAAAAAATTACGACAAATAAAAATATAGCGAGTTAGTATATAAGAAATAGCAAAAATGACAAAAATAACTTTCTAATTGAAAACATTATTTGATATTGTTTCATTGGATAATACCTATCCAATTTAATAGCGCAAAAAAATGTAGGTAGAAACATAAAAAAAACGTTAGCAAAAAAATATTTATAAATAGGTAGAAAAAAAGGTTGATTATTGTGTGACATTATTCACCGAGGTATATCTTTCTTTCCTTTACAATTCTTCAAAAGACTATCTCTTCACAATATTTAGAGTGGATAGAATAAATCTTCATATCGACGAAACAAAGATGACATTTCAAGAAAAGAAAAAAAGGTACCTAAGTATGAAAAAGGTCAGATATAAATTCCAATAATCCAAAAACAGAAAACATCGTCGCGTCGTTCAAATTTTCAGCGTGATTTTTTCGTTGTAAAGAGAATGACGAAATATTTCAAATATATCTATATAGTCTATACCTGGAATTTGCTACGTAACCTTATCAGAATTTTATTGCAGTATAAACCTCGCTCAAGTTTTCATCACATATCTTACAACATTATAAAGAATTGACCTATTTTTAAAACTGATAAGTATCATATTCCGTAAAGGTCCCAAGACTAGTCAATATGTGACTGATATTGTATAGTGTACTGTTAAGACGAACCAAATTTTTCTTTTATTAGAAATCTGCAAAAGGCGCAGAGGGGTCACAATAATTACTAAACCATCTCAAAACGACGTGGTAAAATTTTCAGTCCTCAAACTCAATTTTTTTCAACGTATAAAACTAAATTAAAGTTAAAAAACAGAATGAAACAATAAAGGAGAAAAACCATTGGAACTGCAGGAAAATTAAATTTTCTAATTGTTTTTTAGGTACCTAATTACCTATAGATAATCAATAAAAATTATATTTTTTTGCTTTCCAGTATCCTACGATGATTCATTCAAACTGTAAAGGGTAAAAAACACATGAAAAATGGGTAAATAAATTTTCTATCGCAAATTCATTCAACTTTATACTGCAGAAAATGTCCTAGCCCGACAAAAACTGGCAAAACACAATAAAAAAGGACAAGAAAAAATTATATCATTTGTATTCTGAACCTGAAATCACTAAAAGACAATAAAACATGGCATGATTCGATAAAAAAATACCTAATATACTGCATATAGAGGAGTAAATTTTTACATTTGTTTTTATGTAAAATACCCAGGAACAGAAATTATAAGAAATAAAACTGCTTCGTTTTCAAGGCATTGAGTAGGCAGAACTTACTGAGAAAATAAAAGCGAGGAATAATACGCCACTTACTTCTCCTCTAATCCTTCTCCCTCCCCTTAGAAAAATCAATCATAAAAGTATTTTAAAGAAAAAATTGTTCAATGCATTTTGTTATCGAAAAAAAAAATTTTTTAAAGGCATGCTTTTTCAACCTGATTTCCGTGATACATTATGCAATCATAAGAATTTGAAAAAAGCATCGATTCATGATGCTTTTTTCTTAATCAGCATTGCGGGTAGGAAGGGTTCAATGGGGATAAAAAGTCGAAACCCCCAAAAGGCATATCACGGGTCCCTACAGACAAAACATACCTAATGTAAACTTCCTAGCCCAATTTGGAGAGGAGATATACAAGGAAAAAACTCTAAAAATTAAACAAATCTACTAAAAAAGCACATATTTAGGGCTGTGAGAGGGTGAAATGGGGCTGAAATATTGAGATCCCCCAACCGGCACATCTAGGGTCCCTACTAAATGTACATATCTAATTTCAACTTCCTAGCTCAATTGGGAGGGGAGTTATGCGAGGAAAAAATTCAAAAAATAAGAAAAATGAGAAAAACCTACCAAAAAACCATTTTTTGGGGCTTTGAGGAGGTGAAATGAGCCTGAAAAGTCGAGACCCTCAAATGATACATCTACAGCCCCTACTAAATGTACATACTTTATTTCAAGTTTCTAACTCAATTTGGAGGGAAAATAGGTGAAAAACGGTTCTTTTTGAAGGTCTGAAAGGGGGAAACCCCCATATCTCCCCTCCTAATTGACTTAGAAGGTTGATTTTTCGATATGTTATCCAACTTTAGATTCTTTATCTAATCCGCCGCCAAACTGAGCCCGATGACCGAATTAGAGCGATTTTGGTCGGTATCGAGTCGAGTAAATTATTTGAATGTCCGAGGAAAAAAATAATAATAAAATAAAATATCTGACATGGCTAAAAATCGTCTTAAAGGTCTCCTAGGATCCCAAAACGGGTTTCGTTGATAACACCCCACCCCCCGCCTCATCCACCTTTGATCGGTAGACTGTGATAGCCTGGTTTTCATTGACAAAATGACATAGAAAATCAGACTGAAAACAAAGAAAGCAAAGAAAATTCCTTTGAAATCGAATGAGAAATTTTTAGAAAATCGTTCACTATTTGCGTTTAGTTTAAGTTCAAATTTCAGTGCAACTAACCTAATAATGAAATAAACGTCGCTAAAATGTTACAAGTGTTGCTATATTCGTTATATGTAAATTTTTCATAATGAAATCGTACAAGTCCTATTTATTTATTGAATCACACTTGCATAGTTATGATTATTGTAATTAATTGTAACTGGTTTAAAATTTTAAAAACTCAATACTTCGACGATTTATACAATTTTTATGTTTCCTATTCATGTTACTTACATTCACCTATAAAGTTAATAACAATAATTATTAATAATTCAGAAGAACCACCATTCATCACTAATTTAACTTATAATTTCTCCGAGCAGATTTGAAAGTTCTTTTAATATAGGTACGAGTATTATAGCCTGTTTCGTATAAGCCATGAGCTATATGCACTTAAAGGATCCTTTACTTTGATCCAATTTACAGTAATCAAACAAGAATCGGAAGAATTTTCCATTATGTATCAAGTATTCGCGAATAAATTAAATTAACCGTGAAGACTAATAACAATATGTTCCAAGAACAAGGGCAAACTAAGTATACAAAGTAAAATACGATATTATAAATGTATTTCACATATTTCATGTAATAACGATTACGTATAGATATATCTATACATACATATTCTACTGGAAAGTACACATAATATGGGTACTGCTACTGGTTTTGACATTTTTCAAACATTGACGACAAATTGGAATTACTTCGCGAACGAAGATTTTTAAATAAATTGTTTAATCATACGTAAGTAAATACCCACATAAAATTACATAACGCAACGTAACGACGATGCAGTAAAAAATTTTCAAGTCAAGCTAGATTAATAAATTTATTCTATTTTAGCTCGAGGATGACGTTAATTATTGAAAAATAGCAAAGAGCCAGTAAATTGAAAACTTTCTACGCGGATTAAGTTGAATGGAAATCCCCACAAGGTCCGCTTACAGCACAATGACGGGTTTTTACCTACGTTATGGCTTAAACTTGGTTCGTGAAAATTGATGTTGCATGATTAGGAACGTTTTAATTCAACTTTAATTTTCATTTAAATCCTAACGAAAAATTATTAGCAATTTATATGTGCGGGATCATCGATCTTGATACAAACATTCATTTATATAATAACGAACCTTGAACATTTTCAAATTTGATATTTACCTACTACCGCAAATCAAGTGTAATAATAAGTCGGATACATTTTTCAGACGCTTGAAAATCATCGCAGAGCAATAACTTAAGCGTTGACCGGAAAAGTAAAAAAAAAAATCGAAAAAAGAAAACAATTCTAGAAGATAATCATCATAGTAGAAGTAAAGAAAAATATAAATGCTTTATATTGTAAAGTTGTTCGAAACGTCTTGAAAAGTCGTAAAAATGACTTAACGTCTCGAGTATGCAATGTAAGATGTTTAAAAATATTACAAAATTAGTCCAGAAGTCGTAAACTTCTCAACGCAGCAAAAAAAATTCTACATCATGGAACATGTGCATTAGTTAATAATTTCAAAGAGAGTACAAAGCTATGTGGAAAGTACTTCTACACAAACCGCTTTGGAGAGTAATAGAATCTCCCTATGGGGGTTCTAGGTGGCTAAACTTTAGCATTGGAACATATCAACTCAAACTGAATATAAATACTTGATCGAAGGTGCAGATTTATTCCACCTACCACCTTGTTATATATTATTCATTTCATGATGCTAGAAATCAATTTGAGTGGATTTTGGAAATGTCTGAACCTCTGATATTTCCTTTTTTTTGATTCGTGATTTCAGTTGGCTCCGCCCAAAAAAATACAAACCAAAGACAACATTTTTGAACCAATCAACGGGAAACAAAACTGTCTTAAAGTTCATTTAGTTTTCAAAGATTGAAAAAAAAGAAAGAATTATATCGCAAATTATCGCTGTTGCCAAATCTTTACTATTTTCCATTTTTTCAACGTTTTTCAAAAAATGTCATTTTTTGCAATTTTTTATATGCCCGATTAAATAAGCGTAGTATTTCAATTTCATGTACCATAGAAAATTTTTCAGTTGTACAAAATAGATATTTCGATGCTTTTTCAAAAAATTTTTGGCATCATAAAGGAAATTTTTTTCAAGAGACGTCTGTCTGAAATGGATGTAGGATTTTAATTTCAGATGAATTAATGCAATATTTAAACTTCACCTCCCGCAGTCGATTTTTTAGGGGTATTCCAAAATAGCCATTTTTCACGTCTTTCAAAATTAATTTGTTAAAAATTGAAAACGCTTTTCTAAAAAAAAATCTCAAAAGAAACATATTTCATTTATTTTGGACCCTGAAAAGCAATTTTTCATTTTTTTGAACTATTTAATAAGTATTTTCGTATGCGAGGAAGGATACCTTTTGAGGGGGAATGATTAACAATGTAAAAAAATTCTTGAAAAAGCAGGAAAACTCCATTCTTTAAGCACCCCTGAAAAATCACCGACCAAAGATAAAATTAACATTCTCAATAATTTTTCAGAAAATCGTGAAAAACACAAATGTGACACTTTTTGGAAGACCCTAAAAAAAGTTGAAATGAGGAAGATTTGCAAATAATGACTATTTTTGGTATAAAAATGTGTAATCATTCCATTAAAAAAAAAAAAAAATCAAACATGTTTTTCTCGATTTTTTGGAAATTTTTAAAAATTATAAAACTTTGAGGCAGTTTGGCGAACAGAAAAAATTGAGTTGGAAAGCTGAAATTTTCACCGTATCATTTTGCGGACATTTCGCAATTATTGTAACCCTCCCCCCGTTTGCAGATCTACAAAAAAAACAAAAAAAAACTCAGCCAGGCCTTTCTGTATAGATCAAAATCGCTCAAATTCGATCAAATGAGCATAGATTGGCGACAAATTAATGAGAATGATTTTCAGTCGAAGTTCATTTGCGTTAAAAATTTGCAAAGGACCGTACTGAGGGGCAAAAATCTTGAAAATTCTTCTTTTCTAAAACCAATCAAAAAAAAATCGAAAATTCTAGAAAATGGTTCAAATTCAACCCCTCCCCACAACCTCCCAAATCAAATATATAGAAATGGAGATCTATAATTTTTCTTTTTTTACATGTCGATTCCTCTGTAGGTTACCCCCTCTCCTTCACCCTTAAGATATGTGGCTTAAATTTAACATGTCGAATAAACAGGTGCCCTAGATAATTGGAATCCTTTCAGCGATTTCAACTTTTCAGTCTCATTGCATTTTCTTTGAGCAAAAACAAATTTTTGGGCAGCTATTGTCATTTCTGAAATTTGCACCGCATCTATCTTCCTTCGAATTAAGTAGGCAGTTTGAAATTTCGCAGGTATATTAGATATGGTGGGGAAAAACATACCCCGAATTTTAACGATTTTCACCAAGTATATTAATTTTGAATGGGAAAGACACTGTACAAAACTTGAGCCCGATATCTCCAAGGGGGAGATGCCAGGCGTCCTTGAAGTAAGTCATTTTTGAAAAGTTTCCGTACTACGATGCTCTAATTTTGATGAAAATTAAATAATTACAAAGAGCGGGTCGACCCACTCCCCCCCCACCACCACATTCAAAACTTCAGCTTTTTAAGTTAATTTTTTACAAATTTTCAAAGATGCAATAAAAGTAACAGTTAGTTCATAAATTTCAAACTAATCTTTGAAAATTCGTAAAAAATCAAAAAATTAACTTGGAAAGTTGAAATTTTATATCGGAGGAGAGGGGTTTGATCTGTCAAACTATCTAATTTCCATCAAAATTAGAGCATCTTACAGTACGGACACTTCTCATGTTGAAAATTTGATTTTTACGATCAGTGAACTACTTTCAAAGCTTACTTTAAACCTTAAAAAAAGGTATCCAATCGAATTGTCAATAGGTCAGGGCGACGTAGAAACTTACAACGTACCTTTTGGATGTACCGTGTAAAGTTTCAAAAAGAGCTAAGTAAGCTAAAATCGAGAAAATTTGCATTTTTTTCGAAAGTGACCTACATTAAAGACTCCTAGCATCAACCCCTTTCAAATATTGAGCTCAAAGAGCCTATCCTGACAAGGGTCAAAAATGGCCTCAACATAAAATCGATCAAACTTGAGCCAAAAAGTTACTTATGGTCTACGAACATCCCCAAAAAAATTTAACCCCCCCCCCCATATCTCTGGAAGGGGAGGATAGAAACTTTTGAAATTTTCACAGATTATACATCTTGCTGAGTGCTATGAATGAGAACTTTTTGAAAATTTTCGCTTCACATTTCCCCCCGAGACAGACGTCTCAAAACCACTTTCAATCGATTCGGTACGTCAAAAATAGGATATTCGCCGACTTTGAACTTTTTATCTCGATGCTTGAGCTATGTGTGTATTTTTAAATTATTTACAAGAAAATTTTCTGCAATAAAATACGGATTTGAGCTCAAAATTTACAAATTTCAGAAAATTGGGCTTTAATTGATTAAATAGGTCATTAATATGGGTAATTCGAGATTTTAAATGCCGATGTTCATATGTACCCACCATTTTTATGAACTGTTTTCCAACGTTGGAAAAGTGCAAAATTTCCCTGAAGGCTACGAAACGTCTCGAAACCGCTTTCAATAGATTTGCGAGGTCGAAAGTAGGGTACGTCTAGTCGTCTACGTACCAAATTTTAGCTTTTTTCATTGGTCAAATGAAATTTTCATAATTTACCAGACGACGAGATAATTTTGAAATTTGAAAAATTCGCCAAAATTTATACATGCATAGATTCGAAATTTTGCTTTGAGTTGGAATACCTCCCTTGTTAATTATGAAAAAGTACTGAAAACCGTGTTTTGTTTTTTTTTTTTGGTTTTGATTTATTTTGAGCATGTTGCACTAAATTTCTGAACCTCCAAAAAAATACATGTGATAGATGACTACTTGAAAAAAATAATAATAAAATTTCTAGCCACGAGTCCCCTCCAAAATTTTTTCAATTTTTTTGTTTGAAAAATTCAAAATGAAAAAAATTGCGAAAATGTGAACCAAACACTTTCAAAAAGTTCTCATTCATAGCACTCAACAAGATGTATAATCCGTGAAAATTTCAAAAGGTTTTACCCTCCCTTGCCAGAAATATCGCGTGTTGAAATTTTGATATTGGGGGGGGGGCAATAATTCCGGAAATGATGGGTTTATGGGGTCAAACATTTTTTTTGGTGTGTTTTTAGATAATAAGTAATATTTTAGCTCAAGTTTGATCGATTTTGGGTTAGGAATCGTTTCCGAACCTTATTAGGAAAGGCTCCTTTGTACGGGTTCTTTCTCACTCAACAATTCACGCAGCTCCGACATTTCTCGAAAATCATTCCTACAGCTTTTCTTAATTGACCTAGTATAGATTCAAATGCTTAAAATTTTCGCCACATGAAAATCCATTATAAATTTTTTTCCTACAGAGTAGAAAGGCATAACAAAAGCATTGGGTATGTTGCGTAGGTGGGTTACCTGGACATACACCTGCGAATAGAACGAATCTTTCAAAAGGTGACAGTAATAAGATCATGTTCCATCATCATCATCATCATCATTATCGATACCAATTTTCACACACACACAAAAAAATTAAAATACCAACGTAACCCGTCAAACACACGTTTAACCGCCAATATTCGCTCGTATTCCCAAAATACGACATGACCAGCGCGTTTAGTGGCTATGTAATCTCGACATAGGGTAATTAAAGCGTTTAACAAGGTATCCCTAAAGCAATCATTCGTTGCGGTACGTACATCTACGTGTATATATGAAAGATATCTGCCAACGACGGTACACAGCCAGCATTTAACAAGGCATCCTTTTTCGTTCAGAATGGAACGGAACGGAACGAAAGGAAAGGAAACAGAACGCGTAGTCAGCAGTACACAACACACTAGCCAATACCTATCTGATACCTACCTACACTGAAGGATAAACGTGACGAAGACAATACTCGGGGATCATAATTATACCTATCAAAATTCCATCATCGTTGTACCCACAAATACGAACGAAACTCGATATGTACATGACGTCAAAACATTATTTATACGCCCTCAAGAAACGTTACGGAAATACGTGTCATTCAACACCTAGCAAAATGGATCACTCTACCAAATTATCACTCATCGTTGTTATATTTCGACGATACGATGGCAGCAGAGTAACGCAACCGTGGATAGCGTATCAGAAACCGAAATATACCCACTGTACATATTAGGGCTACTGTTACAGCGACAGAGCAACTGAGCGAACGAACGAACGAACGAACGAAGGAAAGAAAAAAAAAGCTATAGCTAGGTAAGTATTGAAAAATATAGCTAGCTACTAGCTAGCTAAGGTACATAGAACATATATACCTGAACGTAAAATTTAACCACCATCGGTATAAGATCGATACTCGTCGTACACCTTGCGTCAAAAAACATGGTGAAAACCCATCTAGCATCTTTATGTAGTAGTAGGTACATCAGCGTATTCCACCAGCAGCATCGAGCATCGAAACGATGCGATGAGCAAAAACAGCATTTTAGATAATTGCCATCGCGCGTACGGATACAGACACAGATACAGATACAGATACAGATACAGAAATCCTTCGAGCGAAGATAAATGTTAAAGACAACATGGCACAGTACACGATTAGGTGGTAAACGACTATAGTGAGCTAGGGGTAAACCGTAGTCATCGAAATATCGCTATTAAGTTCAGCTTCTACGGTGGGTGTAGGTATGTACAATTTCAATCATTTGCGCCTCCGTGTACCAGTTATAACGTTAATTGTATCACATTATCAATGACGAGGGGCTACAAAAGGCATCACGTCGTGTCGTCGTCTTTTTTACAAATATGATCGTGAAATACGCCAACGTTGTTGTCTGTCGCTCCACTCCGCTCCACTCCACTCCACTCCACTCCGTTCGGTGATGGTTATACATGCATACTAATCTTGAAAACTTATACAACAACGTTTGAGTCAGCAAACAACAAAAACTTACACGAATGAACTTTATACGACATAAACGTACAAAACGTGACAACGTGAAAACGTATATAAATCTACGCAATTCTACACTAAGAGCGTTCCTCTCGTTCGCCTTCTACGCCGAACATCTTCGTTATTATGTATTTACGCAGGGGGTGGCGCGGTTCGGGGTGGCGTCTCTACACAGGCTATATAAATTTGACGGATAAATTTCTTCGCGATATTAATTTATCGCGTAAAAACTACCCCAAGAGTGTATATTTTAACGATACCTTTAGGGTAGGAAAAGAATTAATTTCACCACCTCGTACCTATCTATCTATATATATATATAACTCGTTAAAATAATTATTCCAACTACTTAAGATGGGCGATGACGGCATGGCGGGCCGGAGCGGAGCGGAGCGGAGCGTTTTTAAAGAAGTCTCCATTATAAAACGATCGTGGCTACGACTTTCGGCTCAAAAGCAAACACCAATTTACCGCAACACTTTACCAAAATACTCGAGAGGCTATAAGCTGTATACAGCTAAGCTATATAACCGGGTACAGTGTGTCTGTGTATTGTACGTATTACCCATGGTATGTATAGGTATTTACGAAGATAGCTATATACGTCTGTGTGTATACGCGTATAATGGTAAAAGGGTGAAATTACTTTGAAAGGCGTAGGTACCAGGCTACCAGGCTACCAGGCTCGATAACAAATAACATATATACTACTGTGAAAATGAAAGTTAATTCATTAGGACGCGAATGCGAAAACTTTTTGCTGCCACTGCCGGTATCGGTATCAACTTACACAGACCTATAGCAGGACTTAGCAAGCCAAACATGGCGATAAAATATTAACGAATCCATTACGCGTCGCATCGCACGCCATTATTCTATACGAAAATTTTCAACCTTCAAATTTCACCATAACGTTTTACATAATTAAATACACCTTGAAATTGGAGTTATACGCGTAAGTATATATAAACTTTTCTATTCGATACGAACTAAACTATGAGCCGGGGTAAGACATACTCGTATAATACGGTATATGTGTATAATGTACATGTATGTAATATGTATAATACAGAACCACAATACAGTCATCATCAGGAAACGACGAACGAAAGAATCGCATAAGCGATTATTTTGGTGCAATGAAAAAGAAAAAGAGAAAACATGCGGAGAGAAAAATGGGCGCCAAAATACCGCCGCAATATTATACGAATCGTAGGCACAATACCATCTGGTATGAAATAAAACACGTTTACTTGGTCATCGTCCAAAATGTCACAAACTTATTTCACAAGTGTTATTTAAACGGGTAAAAATGAAAATCTCACTGATACGAAATTCAATCACAAGGTCGAACACAGCCTACGATCTTGCATTATATTCGTTATATAAATGTACTATTCCAATTCGCATTGCGAAAATTTTTACTTCGCAATCCAAGTATATACCTACAGAATTCATTTTACCATTACGAAATAAACAAAAAAGCGAAAATATAAATTCACTACGTACAAAGTCACATACATACAAGAAATCTTCAAAAGAAAAGTTCGTATTTTATTTGTTTTTTTTTTTTTTGTACAGTCAAAGTTATGTGCTCACAATATATATTTTTATGACATGACACCTCAAAAAATTTTGATGAAAGGAGCAGAGAGTAATGTACAACTGATCGACATAGATTTCAAAGAAGGAGGTATATGTCTATTAGCGTGGATCGAAAGAAAAAAATATGCCTCGGATTTTGACTTAACTCATATAAGTATTTGACTTCGAGTTGAAAACCCAACATACAAAATTTTGTGACCATAGGTGAAAATGGGGTGGAACTATGTAGATCCTCAAAGTGTGATGTAGGAGTAGGACCTCGATCACAGAGCTGAAAAAGTTCGATTTGAGTTCGATCCGATACCACTTACAACCATCTACCAGAGGGTTAAAAAGTTGTAGATCTTAAAAATCGATATTTTTCATTTTTCAGGCTGAATTTCGTGATATATTACAATCATGAAAATTGAAAAAAAGCATTGCAGGTAGGAAGGGCTAATTGGGGCTAAAAAGTCGAAACTCCCAAAAGACACATCATGGTCCCCCACAGACGGAACATACCTAATTTTAAATTCCTGACGCAATTAGGAGGGGAGTTATGCGAGGAAAAAAGTCAAAAAGTAAGAAAAAATGACCAAAAACCCACATATTTAGGGCTATGAGAGTGTGCAATGAAGCTAAAAAGTCAGAACTTTCAAAAGGTTCGTCTACGGCTTCAATCAAGTATGCATTTCAAATTTCAACTTCCTAGCTCAATTTGGTGAGGAGATAGGGGAGAAACAACCCTTTTTTCAAGATCAAAAAGGGGGAAAACCAACATATCCCCCCTTCTAATTGACTTAGAAGGTTGATTTTCGGATATGTTATACAACTTTCAATTCTCTATCACCTGGTTTAAAAAGGGACAATTTTTGCCTTTTTGACCTCTCAGCACCCATTCCCCCAAACTTGGGCATAACTAAATTTTGACCCAAGCTCATCCTCACTCATATATATCTAATCCGCCGCCAAATTGAGCCGGTTGACTGAATTGGAGCGATTTCGGTCGGTAATGATCCAGCTAACAAAATTAGGCAACGCTAATGGTAGCGCAAAGTAGTGTACACTACCATACCAAAACACAAACAAATTTCCTTATAAAATGTACAAAAATGCATCATTGTTTTAGCAAACACAGTAGTAGCATTAAGGTAGCTTAGAATAGCTTGCACTAGCATGCTTTTGATGGAAGCACCACCTTTAATGTTTGGGAAAAAATAAAATAAATAAAAATAAATATCTAACATGGCTAAAAATCGTCTTATTGGTCGTCTAGTACCCCAAAATGGATTTTGTTGATATTCCACCATCATCTGCCATTGGTCGATAGACTGCAATAGTCTGGTTTTCATTGATAATATGACATAGAAAATCAGGCTAACAACAATAAAAGGGTTTCCACCTTAATAACGGCTCCAAAAAACTTTTTCAGCTTAAAAAAGTTAATTCTATTTAAAATTGCTAAAAATTGTCGCGTTGCAGGGTAGCCAACCAAAGAACTGATTTTTAGATGTTGAAATCGAAAATTTTTGATAATTATGGCAATATTTTCAACGATCTCGGAATAAGAACGTTGGCTGCCCTGCAATCCAAATGAAAATTTTGCATGCACAGAAGAAGCACAAATGATTGACACCATTTTCACCCATCTGCGTCAAATCAGCCCCGCTTAGGGTACTTTTTTATTATGGTATGAAGGGGAGACCCAATTGAAAAGTCTGGTGCACAAACGTGCACAAAACGATTGACACTTCTTTCATCCACATCCCCTGCTGGGCGGGAGGTGAGAGTGCTGACGTGACGGAGCAGCTCATTTCATGATAAAATGAATGAAATCTGACCTTGAATGTTTGTAGATTTTTCTTAAACATTTTTTTACCAGCTCCTCTTAGAGGTGTACTGAAGGAAACGCCGTCACTTCGATATTAACCTTTCAGTGGGGTGAGAGTAGTATTCGAAATTTTTTTCGAACAATTTCGATTTTACATCAAACAATTCAATTTTGAAGGCTCATATTTTGGGATTAGTTTGAAAATGAAATGAAGCATATGAGACATCGATTCAGATTAATTCGACTCCGCTAAGATCGAACATCAAATCATTTTCTTGATTCGACTCCCCTGTACCTATACCCACCATAGTGGATCAAATTTTGCTTTTTTTGAGAACTATTCGAATAAAGTTTTTTAAAGCATTTTTTTCCAAAAATATAATTACTACATATAACCTACGTTAAAGGTACAAAAGTAAGGATACTTGGTCTATTTCACTACGAATTTATTGAAAAAAAATTTTCAATGATGTAAAAAAATTCTTGAAAAAACAAGGAAAACAATAGTTTAAGCACCCCTGAAAAATCATTAATGAACGATTGATGTTCTACATGCATTTCATGAAAACGTTTCTCAAAAAAAAAATAATAATTCAGTTTGTTACAGAGAGTCGTAAAACACACAAAAACTAGGTAACATTATCTTTAAAACCCCTTTAAAAAACGAGAATGCTGAAATTCTGCAAACAATGATAATTTTCGGTATAAATACGTGTAACAATTCCATTTTTAGACAAATTTTTTATAAAAAATTTGTTTTTCGATTTTTTGAAAATTTTTGAATTTTAGAAAATTAGCGAATTGTGAGACAGTTTCACGAGTCGAAAAAATTGAGTTAAAAAATTGAAATTTTTTCCTCTTCATTTTGAAGTCATTTTGAAACTATTGTGACTTTACTGTTTACAAATTTCCAAAAAAAGAATAATTCGGCCTATCCTAGAACCCATATTCAAAGTTTTCGTAATTTGGTGGTCAGAGTGAAGCATGAAAGTAGTCAGATCAAGAAAATAAGTCAATATTCAACCTCAGTGGGGTAGAATTAAAAGGAATCGATTTCAAACAGCACAAAACTTGGTACCTGGTTAGAAAATCTGACAATTATGAGTCGAAATTTCAACATGCAATTCCCAAAAATTTGCATTTTAAATTGGTAATAGCTATAATCAAAAATATCAGAACCTCAGAAAAAAACTTTTACGTCAAAATTTAGTTCACGAAAAAAAGGCGAATTTGCTCAGAAAAAAAATTGGAGTTTTACAATCAAAACAGTTTGAAAATAATTTTAACCTCCTGCAGCGATTGGATTATGAAGAAGAGTAGAAAAGTAAAAGTTTTCAATTTTGAAGTAATGACGAGAGGACATTATGGTTCACGCATTCAATTCGAAAAAATACTTCGATATTCCAAATTATACATTTTTTGCAACTTGTTAAAAATTTGCAATCCTGGTCACAGTTGAATTTTTACCAAACAAAATTTTATTCAATTTTTTTGTATAAATTTCCACACATGCAGCATAAGCTTGAAATCCTAATTCCGAATAGCATTCAATCCGACAAAATAATTTTTTTTCATCACTTCTACAACTGATCCTTGGAATATTTCTTTAGTATTAAAATTTTCATCCTCATTCGTCTGTGCCCCGTTAGATATTAAAATTTGAAAAAGTGAATTTATGTTTATATTTAATCAATTTTTCCTATGCAAGAACAATTTTCTGGCTTTAAAGGTTTTTAACTAAGAAAAAAATTTACAAACTTTTCAAAAGGTCTCAATTCACTTGTTTCAAAACAACCCCTCTCCCCTTCTCTTCAATTTAGTTTTGATTTTGAAAGCCAAAATAGTCTATTTTATATGCAATTTGAGCCTCCTAATACAGTGAATAATTCGGCAACGATAAATTTAAAGTTTATTACACGTCCAATTGATAAGGAAAGTTTGAGGTTACTACATTTCACATCTTCATCGGATCAACTAGCACATTACACGATAATTCAGGAAGAAAACTGAGAAGGAAAGGAAGGTACGCGTCAAAAAGCATTTATAAGTGGTTTTCATCAAAATTAATAGGTATTTTGATTCCCTTCCAACAATATCTGGGTCAAGGGCTACTTTCCCTATCTTATTAGAAAAGAAAGAGTCCTTCTACATTAAATTCTTTGGTTCAAAATTCTTTCTAATACGATGATCAAACAGTAAATTTTTGAAAAATACTGTATAAGCGATGAAAACTTCTTAAGACCAAACAATACTGACACGGAAACAAAATCTTACAAAAATATGCAGACATTCGTTACGTTCACAGACGATATAATAAAAAGTAAACTTAAAAGAAGCTCAAAACAAACGTATCGTAGTCTCGAATAATTTTTAATCTCTGACAATCCACATCATCGAGCAAGCTTAATTAAACAAGAAAAATAACTTCACCTCGAGATCTCATATTAAAAAGAATACCGGTCGGTACTTTGGCAGCAATAAATCTGAATTCGAAAAATTATTTCCACAACAACGAAAGCCTTCTATGCCCACAAGTCACATGATACTTCTATACCTCCGCACTTGCCACACTTCCTACAAAATGAACATTAGTTAAAGACTTTTTAGAGCTTAGATTGAAGACGATTTCGTGCTTCTTTTTTTCTCTCTCTCTCTCTCTCTCTCTCAACTGCAACCCCCACCGCGTCATTATTGTTGATATCGCGAAAAATAAAATTTATGTCGAACTCATTAATCTACGTCAAGAGTATACTTGAGGCTTTGATATGGTAAGCGAAAGGAGGAGAAAATATGCTCACGATTTTTATTAGAGCGACTTTTTATTTACACTATTCATCTCTCTTGCTTTCTATCTCATCGTATTTCTTTTTTCTCACTACTTGGTCGTCGTATCTTCTACCACACAAGCAACACTAAACTCAAAACGCGCGGTGCAAGGATAAAAGATGAAAAAATGTTTTTACCAAAACATAACATGAACATAGTAAATAAATAGTACATTACTGGAGTCTTCTCTCGTACGTAAAATAAATTCCAAAATGACAACATCGTTAACATTCGAATATATTACAACGATTTCGGCTCCATTTTTTACTTTTTTTTTTCCACTGTCTTTTACGCAGGTTTAGGTATACATAATTTTTTATGCTCCATTTTCTGCACATTTCGGTGTTTGTGTGAAAAGAAAAACACAAATTAAGGGTAATTCCACACGTCGACCCGGCTTAATCTTTTTATATTCTACATGTGCATAGTAATTTTTCATTTATACCTTGCTGACGATATTACGCTTCATTTTCTACGCAGGTAGAGGTACCTAACCGTGGGTAAAAATACGAAAACAAGACTGATCTATACGAAGAAAACCCATATATCAGCGACTTCCAACTATATAACTGCCAAAGTCAACCAAATTCCAATGTAAAATATATAATAAAAAAAAAAAAAAAAACCGTTGTCATTTATCGACGACGAAAATGTGAATCCATTTTTTTCGCAGCATAAACGAATCTTCCAAGTATATATATTTTTTATCTTATTCCATTCGACATTTTTTGATATCTACGCTACGCGCTGTGTATCGAGTTTTTCGACGTTGAATACACCATGGGGTATTCTTCTTTCGACTTTATGTCTTTCGATATTTTTCAAAAAAAAAAAAAAAAATTCTCGCGTATAATTCAATTAGGTAATAAATGAAAAGACGAAAAAAAAAATATACGAGGAATGAAGAATAAGTAGGTATTCTCAAATTTAAAAACTTTTGTTTCGTTATCTCCGAAACGTATACTACACATATATTCAAATTCAAGGTACTTCGCAATCGTTAAAATTAAGATCTGAAAGGTACTAAAACCATACGAGCTCTAAAATTAAACAAAATGACCGCCAGAATTAAATTGAAATAGGATATAGTTGGGTAGTATACGTACGCACAGATGATCAAGCGAATTAAAGTTTCTATACAGGGTAAGATATCCGCCGTACTTTGCCTTCATTCTGACGACATAGCAACCCGAATTACACCAATGTAAATACGTTCATTTTGAGAGGGTCAAGTTGTTCATTCAGCGTAGGATTAAATTTTTTTTTTCAAAACAAAATGTTACTCCTTCAAAATTACGAATGATTCAAAATTTGCTTCTATGTAAATTCTTCATTTTTGCCCAAAAGTTGTTACATCCTGATTCCTGAATCACTGTGAAAGGTTTAAAATTGGAAAGAATGCTGCAAGGTGTAAGTCTGATTTTACACCGCATCCTCCACTCCTTCCACCTTCATAAAAAAGGTAAGTAGTTTCAATTTTTAAGTTATTTTCGAAAATTTTTGGAGCTAGTACTGAAAAGTTACTTGGGATAGCGAAAAGAAGTTGAAAAAAGACAAAAAAAAAAGGTTGTAAAAATTTTGAGTTTCTAACTTGTCCCTTGACAACTTTCTTAATTGTTTCGAAATTTCAAAATCTGCATAACACTCAAAAAAATTTGGAATCAAAGCTAATAATACATCATAGTAGAAAGCAAAACCCAAAAAAATTTGTTCGTAACGGTTTCGCATTTCAGGGGTTGCAAAAAAATTAGACTCGTGTATATTTTGAAACTTTATTAAATGGGAAAATAAGAAAAAATTAACTCTGGATTTTTTAATAGTATTCTCAGGTCCGTGTCAGTTTAAATGAGCTTTGATAGTTTTTAGCTGTTTTTCCAACTCTCAGCGGTTCTCAAACTGTTTTATGAAATCAGGATTTAATGGCAAAGAATTTCAACAATTTTTTTTTTGCTTTTGCGTGATTTAGTGGGACAAAATATTACGAAAATTTTTATTAAAAAGAAAAAATTGCTACTTTCGTGTAATTTTTGAAATTCTAAATTAATGAGGCGGCGTCAAAGCACAGATCAAAGACCCTAAATTTTCACCGCGTTCATTTGATGTCACTTTGCAACTTTTTTTCACTACACCTTCAACTTCGAGGGGGAAAAGAAACACGTTTCGTATTTCTTGGGACACCCTATACGTGAAAAAATGTTTTACATTATTGTTGAAAGAGTTATTCATTCTGAAATCATCTCACTACCTCAATTCAGCAAAGAATAAAGAACATCGTTCACGAATTCGTATCCTATTCATGCTGTACAAAACTGAGAAAAATAATAAATATCGTAGTCTTTCTAAAAAATGACCAAATGAATTTCAATTTTCTCATTTTTACAATGCTTTCTTTTTCTGAACTGCGCTCAAGAGGAAAAAAAATGAACATTCAATCAATTTGAGATTTTAGCTTAAAAATAAATAAATAAATACTTCCGAACATTTCAACTTTTCAGAACGCATTCATTTTTCAACTCATTATTACATTTAATCGAACACCATGACAACATAAGTACGGTAAATTTTTCTCTTATGCCAAAAGTTGAAAAATTCAATAAATCACGTTTATTAACTCGTGCGAACAAATTTCATACGTTCAAGTTCAATTTCAGAATTACAAATTTTACAATACCAGTTGTACATTAATCATCGGATAACCAAACGATACCACTGAAATAATTACATCGTCGTTCGGATGTAAATAACTTTTTGATACGGCGAAAAAAATAATTACAATCATTACAAAGCTACGAGTTAATGCGTACATAATTCTCGATTAATAATAGGTAATATTTTGATAAAGGGCATACGACCCCGGGGAGATATTTTGACAAAATTAAAATATTAGTAGATGAATCTCTTTAAAAAACTTTCTTGAATAAAGTTTCCGATCGTCCCCCCACCCCGCCCTATCCCCCCATTTTCAAGATATTCTATTTTTTCTGGAAAAATTTTGAATTTTTCTCTAAAAATGGAATCCGTTGATCGAAACTTGAACCCATATTAATGTCGTTATCGCTTAAAGGAAGCAAGCTGAATACGAAAATTGAGTCAGTTTAACAGTTTCAGTTTTGAATATGGCATAATACTATTGGAGGACTTCTAGGAGTTCCCTAAACCAGGATAATATGTTATTATGGACGGATTTAAGGAGAACAGGGTGACTAAGCTCTCCCCCTCTCTCGAAAGTTTTTCTGCATATGCTGAATTTCATATAAATGATTATATCCTTTGAAATATGTTTAAATTGCAAGAAAATCTCTAGGATACCTTGAAACTCGATGGAAACATTGAAATTTTAATCCTGTTATAAACCTTGCTTTTTTAGTAAAATCTAAAAAATCAATGTTAAGAAATATACCTTTTTTTTCGTTTATAATCAATTTTTTATTCACAATTTCACTCCAGCTTTGCCTGGGCATCAATATATATTGCCTACGTCAATTGAAAATAAAAAATTAAGCTTCCCTGTTCCAAATATCTCGTCCTCCTTCACACACAAAAAAAATACAATTTTAGCTCTCATAAAAACAAACATGAAAATTTCTATTACATCACGAATCGCCAATCCTATTAAAAATCTGAAAACACCAAGTCGATTGCAAATTTAATTCTCTACAATTTTGGTTCTTATAAATTTGCTTTTGCGGGAATGGCAAAAACTTGTTTTGTAAGCATTTGAAAAAAATGCATTCGCCAACATTCAACTAATTTCCACGTCACCTAATCCCCATTTCGATTAGGCCCACGAGCAGAAAGGTTTTGGATGGAAACCCCCCTCCCCTTCTATTATCAATGGATCCAAAATAGGCGTAAAACCTCTATTTTTAAGATGGTCCAAAACCGGTTTCAACCAGAGTTGAAAGAGTGGGGCAGGAATGTGAGGGCAGAGCGCTTGAGAATACAAATTTTTGAAAAATGAGAGCGAAAACGAATTTACCAAAACGTGCTGGAGCTGGCGGAGCAATCTCATGAAGGGCTGCTCTGTAAATGAGTGAAAGTGGGAGCGTCAAAAATTTCAATACTCTTTACTCGCCCACTTTTTAGTCTGATTTTCTATGTCATATCGACAATGAAAACTATGCTATTACAGTCTATTGATCAACGGTGGTGGTTGGGAGGGGAGGGACCAACAAAATCCGTTTCGGGGTCGTAGAAGGCCATTAAACAATTTTTGGCCATGCCAGCTATTTATTTTTTTTCCGAACATTAAAATTAATTATTATGCTCGATACAGACCAAAATCACTCCAATTCGGTCAATCGGCTCAGTTTGGCGGCGCATTAGATATATATAAGTGGAGATGAGTTTGGGTAAAAATTCAGTTTTGCCCCATTTTGGGAGAGGGATGCTGGGAGGCCAAAAACACAAAAATTGATCCCTTTCGAGTCAATCGATAGAGAATCCAAATTTGTATGACATATCCAAAAATTAACGTCTTAGGTCAATTAGGAGGGGAGATATGAGGGGTTTTCCCCTTTTTGCCCTTGAAAAATGGCTGTTCCTCTCCTATCTCCCCACCAAAATCAGCTAGGAAGTTGAAATCTGGTATGTACATTGAGTCGGGCCCCTAAATGTACCTTTTGGGGTTCCGACTTTTCAGCTCCGTTGCAACCCCAAACGCCCCAGAAATGTGTTTTTTGGTCAGGTTTTTTCATTTTTTGATTTATTGAGTCTGTTCCTCGCATAACTCTCCGTCAAATAGAGCTAGAAAGCTGAAATTTAATACGTACATTCAGTAGGGACCCTAAATGTGCCTTTTGGGGGTCTCGACTTTTCAGCCCCAAAGATGTGGTTTTTTAATTATTTTTTCTTATTTTTTCAGTTTGTTCCTCGTAAAACTCCTTTCCAAATTGAGCTATGAGCTTGAAATTAGGTACGTATAGTCAGTAAAGACCCCAAACGTGCCTTTTTGGGGGTTTGACTTTTTAGCCCCATTGAACCCTTCTTATTTTCAATGCTGATGGCTGAAAAAGCATCGCTTGACGATACTTTTTTTTTTTTTGATTTACTTACTTTTGGTCACTGCATATTTTTTTATCACAATATTTTTTACCATTTACTTACTTATTGTAGTTTAGAATGTAATTGTTCCACTTTTTTCACTTGATTTTAAAATTTCTGTGAGTGAAAGAGTGAAATATAGAAGCAGAGAGAGTACTATGGGATTGTATAGTGGACAAGGAGTGGAATGAGAATAGAAGTAATCCGGAGTGAGAAGCACCAGAGTCTAATATTTCAGCCACCACTCTTACAATACTGGTTTTAACATTTCGAGAAAAAAAAAACGCTATTTAAAAATCATCATGTCTAAAGAGGGCTAGCAGAAGCCAGTAAGACAAATAGGTATCAATTTTTTTTTTTAGAAACCAGGGATATGAAGATATACTGGGCTAAAATTAAAAAAAAAAAAATCAGCTCACCATTAGGGGTACGAAAAAATAATGATGCCATACTCTAATTGCTCTGAAAAAATTATACCATATTTAGGAGTCAAATAATTTTTTTTTAAGACTACTTTAGAAATTTTACCAAAAATGTAACGCAGGTAAGAAAGTGTTAAAGGTCTGAAACGCTAATTTAAAGGGGAAAAATGAAAAGGAGAAATTTTTGATTCTTTCATGAAAAGCCCTAGTAAAACAAAGGCAGTATGAGCACGTACAAGTTTCGATTATGTCGGTAGACTCAATTGAGTGAAAAATTCTCAACTGATTTTCAGAAAAAAATCGATATTACGGAAAACTAAAGGGTGAAGGATGGAGTGAGTGTGGACCATTGATCAAGAAAATTTCTCAGTAGGAACCGTCTATTACCTTAATTTTGTCAGAATACTTCACCACGGCAATTTCACTACGCTTATCTTCCTATATCCTTTTATCCATCTGGCTCATTTTTTCATCAACTGAAATTGTACTTGAAGTCGGCCTCTGTAGGTACTTTATAGACTTGAAAACTTACGACAGACAAGTTCTAAAAGGCTGAATATATTATTGTTTTGCATAAACATTAGGAAAATTTGAAGCTCAAAGACCATTACGACCAATCCTTTAGTCGTTTCAGGAAAAACATTACGTACAATAACAAGCGCGCACCGTCTATACCATACACTACGTAGTTATACGTTATAGAATCCATTACGCATCAAGAATGGTTGCTTGGTAAAACTAAAATCCTTAAGCTGGGGCCAGAATTCAAAACACATTCGCTTTATCCGAAGAAACTCGTGTATTAAGCTGTCTTCAAACATACAAACAATTAAAGGCTAAGTGGTATTTTAATTAAAGGTCGTCGTATTTCAAAACAACCTAAATGAAATTCTAACAAATGTCGAGCATTTATTGTTCCAAATAATCCATTCGAACCGAACCGAACCGAACCGAACCAAACCAAACCCGAAGCCTACACGTACGCGACGCGACTCGGCGTTTAAATAGGGAAAAAAAAAAAAATCATCTTCACTCGCATACCTCTGACAACAACAACCTCGCGCAGTGGGGAAAAAATACCCCAATTTGATTAATTACCTGATCGAGGGAAGATTGTATGAAAAAAATTAATTTCCGCGTAAAATATTTCATTGATAAATAGATTAATTAACTAACACAGCAGCCGTATTAAATGATTACAAATTCACACGACGTTAACACACTAACGATGCAAGACCAGCTTTCTATAACATCTGTCATAAACAAACTGTATATACACAGTAACGAAATTCGAATAAATGATCAAAACATAAAATATCATATTCTGCTCGACCTAACAATAAATCCAATTTAGAATCGTCGCTAGCGAATATATGACGTTTTTCCTCTTTCGGTCCGAATGTTTTCCCCCAAGTCCCTAAGTCTGCTATTGTAATTATTGTCGTTGATGTGGTCGACTATGTATGTATGTTCAAACATTTAACAACGAGAATGGTGATATTTCCATACATCCTGATAGCCCGGTATAACCGCGTTGATAAAAAATTACCGAAACCTTTCGCTCGTAATTTTTCATCCTGCAATGCGATATCCTTCGTGTAATACAAAAAAAAAATCCATTCGCGGTAGGCTACGGCGAAAAAAAAAAGTAAATTAACATAAGACATGCCATTTGCAAAACTAAGCTTAAATTTCTCTGAATTCATTACTTCTTGTCAAAACATCGCATCCGATCAATGCCTGTTTAAACATAACCATCCATGCTAAAACACACATCTCAACCGCTTATTTAACTCGGTTTTTTTTCTTTTTTAAATTTATTGACATCGACTTAAGCGTATAATTTTTTTCAGTACCAAAAAGTTAGATGCGTATTTTCTCACGAATCGTATAATATTGAAAAATATTATATGTATACTTAGGCAGTAGGGTGGGTCAAAAAAAACGATTATTTTTTTTTTCACTTCGTACCCTGAAAAACTGGTTGGTAGACACCTCAAAAAAATTATCTCCACGTATGAGCTCTTAATTTTAATAGGAACGTCCTCCGCCTTTCAGATTTCTATTTTTTTCCTATTGTTATAAAGAAAATTGCATATCTTGGTGTCTACCATATGAAAAAAAAATT
>FIZR01028854.1:0-17022 GCA_900060175.1 Ferrisia virgata
TGTAGGTAGATTCCCACATGAAATCATAACAAAAATTTAGTATTTTGAATTTTTATTCGGTTATTTTTCAATTTTATTCGGCGATTTTGAGCCCGAAACCCCCTCTTCCAAAAAAATTTGTAGTACAGACACATATACAATATACTTGTGCATATAATATTTTTCCCTACATAAAATAAGTAAGTACCTCTAGCTCTACATGGGGAGCCTAGCCTAAGCCACAGTTTAGCCAGCCAGCCACCTACACAAATCATTTTATTCGCATCTGCATATTTTAGGCTACACAAATAATAAGTATAGGTAGCTAGCTAGGTACCATATAGTACCTAGCTAGCTACGAACGAATTCGTCACGTTATAAACTGGACAGTGTGCTATATCAATATTCGTGTGTACGGCGGCGGCCGATTTTATAGTTATCGCCTTATATTTGAACGCAATTATCTAATATTTCACGCTATGATACTTTTCGTCTATGTAAATCCGTCGCCACATACATAGACATATACCCATAAGTTATATCTTGCGCGAATTATCAGCTTATAGTTTTATCGAAGCGACCGATTTGTAGCCGTAGGCGTAGGTATATCTTTTTACATAAATCCACCTGCGAAATAGTTGACATAATACGTACAAGTAGTAGGTATATTATATAGGTATATGGAGAGATTATTGCACAAATATTCAATCTCGCGACCTGCACCATATACGTATACGAAGTATGCAAGATTCCTGGACAGCTGCATACTTTATGCATATATATATATATGTATATGTATGTACTATACCTATTATAGGATTTCGGATCAGCCGTATAATTTCCATTAATTGTATTCTTCAACGGTACCTACCTACCTACCTACCAATATAGCTGTACCGACCTATGTACTGTGGAAGGTATATTGAAGGTAAGGTACCTGTATCCAGTAGGCTGTAATGCTGCAACGAAGTGTGTGGTATGAATGCACATTGTAGTATGTATGCTGTGTATACCTTTGACCTAATTATACCCCGCGATAAAGGCTACCCTAGATGGATTTTGCATTTGAATACAAACGCGCCCATAAACATACATACTTATAATACTTATAGAGTTGGTTATATACCTACGTATATTCTCGTGGAAAATGTTACTTTTGATTAATTACCGCATCTCTTTCCGGTATCAACAACGTTAAGGTATAATTAGCCATCAGTACGTAATAAAGAGTGAAATATTATACGTCAGGTCTAGGTATAAACGTTAAAATAATTCGACTAAATAAACCTCCAAAGGCCATATTAAAAATCATTTAGAATTATTATAGACTCGGTGGTGTTCTATCCCCCTGCATCTATGTGTTTTGAGGTTACATCAATGGAATATATACGTACGGTCAAGTTGTAATCGAAATTTATTTATGTCTCGATTTGAAAAATTATCGAAAACCTCGAGTGTAAGGTAAATACTAGGATGGGCCGAATTTCGCTTGGGGTGGGAAATTCAACAAACGGTGGAGTTACAATAGTTGCAAAATAACCTTGAATTTGACTGAAACTCGAAACTTTTTTTTTTCAGTACCTTTAATAGGCCCGTAAACGGTGAACTTCTCACGAGAACGCCCTGGGAAATGTAACGTACTTGAACGGGATCAAGTACTTACTTGATTTTCAGCGAAATACGAAACATTTTTTTTTTCTTCCACTTTTAATAGAAAACTTGAGCCCGTAAATGGTAAACTTCCCACGAGAACGCCCTGGGAAGTGTAACGTATTTTAACGAGAGCCAGTACAGTAGAACCTCGATTATTTGACGCAATTGGGGGAATGGGGTCCATCAGATCAGTAAAATGACAAATAAAGCGAAGGATTTTTTCCTTTTTTTTTAAAGGAAATTAATAAACGTGCGAAATTAAAAAAAAAATAATTAAGTAAATAAATAAACATAAATATCCGACATAGCTAAAAGTTGTCTTAATGGTCTTCTAGCAATTCAAAACGGATTTTGTTGGTCCTCCCCCCCCGCCATTCGTCCGTTGTTGGTCGATCGACTGTAATAGCCTGATTTTCTATCGTGTGCACAGTAAAACAAGGGGTAAAACGTTTGAAAATTGATAAAAAATTTTTCAAACAATCAATTTTTCAAAATAGTCTGTAATTCGCAACTCGTTTGACGGGAGAAATTTATTTTTTGAAAGCTAAATTTTACCATCGTCTCCATTATCAGGCGTCCAATATTGCGAAATTTGTCAAATAATAAGAAAAAAAATTTACCGGGTGTCAAATAATCGTGGTTCTACTGTACTTGATTTTCAGCGAAATACAAAACATTTTTTTTCCTTTTCTACCTTCAATAGAAAACTTGAGCACGTAAACGGTGAACTTCCCACGAGAACGCCCCGGGAGGGAGCAAGTACCTGGTTTTCAGCGAGAGCAAAAAAAAATTTTGTGTATCTTTCTAATAGAAAACAAGAGCCCGTAAATGGCGAACTTTCCACAAGAACGCGATGGGAACTCAATTTTCTAAATTTACAAAACTTTCACCTGTAAGTTCGAAAATTTTCGAGATTTTTTGTAAAAAAACGTATAAAAAATTTTTACGAATTAATTTTTGTTTAAATTGAATTATTATTCGTAATTAAACCCAAAATGGTAACTAACGAGAATATTACATCATTACCCCTCATATCAGTAGTTTTTATATAAACGCTTTTTCAGTTTTTTTGCGATTTTCTGAAAAACCACGAAGGAAATTTTTTCGGTAAACAGCCCCCTACCACACACCCGAAATATATTTAGGACATCGTTTCTAGATTATAAAGCTCAATATTTCTATTTTATTCTACACAGACGATTTTTAATTTTAGCTCAAAAAGAGTCTTTTTTAAAGTTAGTATTTTAAAATGAATCTGTTAAAAATTGAGAAATTGATTTTTCGAAAAAAATTTCATCACAAGGGACACATTTCATCTATTTTAGTGGACAAAACAAATCATGAATGGACGAAGGTAAGTATACTAAGTATATTTTACTAAGAATTTAATAAAAAAAAAAAAATTCAACGATGTGGAAAAATTCTTGAGAAAAGACGAAAAAACCATACTTTAGCCATCCTTGAAAAATTATCTTTGAGAAATAAAATTGAGGTATACTGCACCTAATTATTGGGAATTGATGTTCTAAATCCATTACGGGTGAGGGAGAAGAGGTGTCCATTCAAAAAAATTTCCCTCGAATTTTTTAAAAAAATTGTAATAACACAAAAAGTGACAATAAAGGTGAAAACTGGTCTATAATGGTCATTTCGGCTTCAAATACGTGTAATAATTCCATTTCTTTTAAATTTCATAAAAATTTTAAAAATTAACGAACTTCGAGTGAGTTTTGCAAGTTTAAAAAATTAAGTTGGAGAGCTAAAATTTTCATCACATGCTTTTGAGACTACAAAATAGACAAAAATCCCTCAAATTTTGAATTTTCAAAATTTTAAGAAATGCTCCATCTAACCCGGGAGATGTATTTTCGGGGAAAAAATTATTTGTCCAATTTTTGAACTTTTCAACGTGTGCCTTACTCCTATTTCGTCCTCCCTTATCATTTCAATGGTTATTCTAGACAAAAACTGACACTGTATTCATAATTTAAGTCCTTGAACTTGTTGATATTGAAAAAACACTCCATCCAAGCCCGGCAACGTTTCTTTGAGGAGAAAAAATTTCGACCGATTTTCGAGCTTTTTTCATGTCGATTTTTGTAAATTTTGGAAACTTGAAAATAGAAAGAAGGGCTTAATAGTTTAACAAATGGCCTTTTACCCAAAATAATCAACAATGATAATTTTTCATCTTTACTTTCTTTTTGGAGGAGGACAGAAAATTGTTATTCACACATTTTAAAATAATTCGAAATAAATTTGATTTTGAAAAAATTTCAGTTGAAATAGATTTAGTATAGCCTTCGAAATGCGTCGAAGTCGTCAGAAGTATTTTTTCACTTCTACTGATTTTTTTTCGAAAAATAAAAAATCAGGGGAAACAACATATTTTTTTCATGAAATGAAGAAATTTGTAAACCACTGGAAAAGGTAAGGGAAGGAAAAAATCGCAGGAAATAGTTCAGATGAGTTGAAATACTTGTATTAGACTCATTTCAATTGAAATTTTATCAAAATCAAATTTTTCTTGAATTATTTCAAAATTATTTCAAAAAGTGTATCACATTTTTTTGGCCTCCCCCAAAAAGTGAGTAAAGACGAAAAATTATCATTGTTAATTATTTTGGATAAAAATAACAGCATCAGACTCATTTTTAATAAAAATTTTTACAATTTGTGGAAATTTTTGATATTTTTTTTTTACCTTTGAGCTTACGCTGAGACGAGTAAATTTCAACTTTGAGGACTAAAATGTTTACCACATTGGTTTGAGGTCATTTAGGAACTATTGAGTCCTTTTATTTGTCAATTTTCGAAAATTTGCAAAAATCGATCCCCTTCTGTGTTGTAGTCCAGAAATCAACGATTCATATTTTGATGCAATTGAGTGTTGAACTTCAAATTTCATCAAAAAGAAGAAATACCATTCAAAAGTTCGTGCAGTTATAAATATTTTAATTAAGAACTTGGGATCGTGTGGATTTTTTTAATTTTAGGAGACTCTCGAGCAAAACAAAATAGCACTCTGACAAAATTTATATTTATCCTATATCGCTTGCAGATCCTGTGTACTTACTGTATACCATACCATATCACCTAAAACGACCTCTTCCACTTTCATATCATAATTAAAAAGAAAGCTCCGCAGCATCCTTTTCAATAATTATTGGTATTCGATAGATAAATCCATACAATCCTTCATACTTTTTTATTGCAATTTTAATGAAACGGGCATAAAGAATAATTCATACGACTGTAAGTTTCTCAGCAAAGTTATCAACATAAAACTCGTATCTATGGCCTCTGTCTTCAGTAACTCGTAAAATTCTTTATTTGTATAATTGAAATTAGTACTGTCAGTGTAGGAATGCATTTAGCAAGGTATGCGCGTGCGTTTAGACTATATAAATGGAATATTCATAAAAAGAAATTTACACTGCACAATCACTATAGAAGATCCACTTCTCTAAACGATATTCGTGTTGTATACCATATCGCAGAAATACGTTCGTATTTTACAATGATAGCTTGTTTATTTAAATTTACGATAAGGTGGAAAAGTTTTCCTCAACTTTATAGCGAGTATCTGAATTTCAATAGAATGTTACACGAAATTGCAATATCGCGTTGATAACAAAGGCGAGTACTTGACGTTCTTGATCTTGGAAGAGATATATATATATATATATATAATATAAGATGGAATAATAACTAATATAGGTAGAGGTATCCAACTATTACAAATATGAAAGACCACAAATAAGGGAAACATTTTGAAATGTATTATGTAGCATGTACCTAGCTTTTACATAGACTAGATAATATAAGGGTGAATCGTTTTAGACTTTTTTTTGAAAATCGAAACGAAATAGGGCACAATATTTGCGGAGAGCAGTCAAAAGAACATGGTAAAAATCTAAACTCCCTATCCCGTGTAGAAATTTCAAACCCGGTTCTAAAATGGTTAAAAATTTGAAAAAAATTCGAAAAGTTTAAAAAAAAAATTTCATTAGAAATAGTTTTAATATGACTAGTTTTACCATGAGAAACCATTCAGAGGATTTTCAAATGTAAACTTCTTTTATAGGGTCGTATAAAATTTACCAATTTTTCGTATATTCTTGTATTTTCAAAAGAAAAAAAATTGTTAAAAAATTTAGAAAACTGAGGATTTAAAAAATGGAAAGTTTATTAATATAATAACTCAACTAGCCCATTGGAGAAAATTCCAATAACTATCTTGTTCTCAACAGGAATATGAAAACATGGAAAAATTACCAAAAAAAAAACAGCCAAATGTGAACCCCTGAACAAAGGAGCAGAGGATGAAAAATCGCCTCTAATCAGCTAGATGGATTATAATATTGATAATCTTCCATTTTTATGAGTACCCAGCTTTGTAAACTTTTTTTTCGATTTTTTAACAATTTTTTTTTGAAAATACACGAATACGTGAAAAAAAGGTTCATTTTATATGACCCTATAAAACAGGTTCATAATCGAAAATCGTCTGAAATTGTCTCTCCGGTCAAACTAATCGTACTGGAACAATTTCTAATAAAAATTTGGTAGAAATTTTTTTTGGGATTTTTTTCTAAATTGAACCATTTTACAGTAGGATTAAAATCTCTACAAGGGATAGAGGGCTGAAATTTTTACCACGTTCTTTCGACAATCTTCACTAATAGATACTTATTATCATCGATATAACTAATCATTCAATGGTTCGGTGTTTTTTTTTTATAAACAAAATCGAGTTCTCGAAATGGTTGAAAATGAAAAAAAAAGCATCGCCTTGGGATGCTTTTTGAGCCCGATTTTTATGAATTAAGAAGATACTCGAATTGTTCACTCGTATAATAGAAAACGGAGCATTCTGGGATGTTTTTTCTTGCAGGTACTGTGGTAGGAGTAAAGGCAAATATTGGAGTGAATTGGTAAAATTCTCAAAAGGTACATCTAAGACCTATACACTACATCTACACACGAAATTTCAACTTCGTAGCTCAATTTGGAGGGAAGTGATGCACGGAATAAACTCAAAAGTAAAGGAAACTCGCTCAAAAAACCACATTTTTTGGTTGCAAGAGAGCACCATGAGACTGAAAAGCTAAAACGCTCCAAAAAAAATCGATGGCCCACATACTACGTCTGTATAGCAAATTTCAACTTCATAACTCAATTTGGAGGAACTATATGGGGGAGGGGAAAGGAACAGACCTTGTTCAAGGTCAAAATGAGGGAAAATCCTCATATCTTTCCTCCTAATTGATCTAGTAGGCTGATTTTTGGATATGTTGTACAACTTATAGGGGAAGAGGGTAGGAACAGACCTTTTCAAAGGTCAAAAAGAGGATAAATCCTCATATCTCTCCTCCTAATTGACTTAGGAGACTGATTTTTGGATATGTTGTACAGCTTATAGGGGCAGAGGGTAGGAACAGACCTTTTTCAAAGTCAAAAAGAGGCAAAATCCTCATATCTCCCCTCCTAATTGACCTAGGAGACTGATTTTTGGATATGTTGTACAACCTTGGATTTTCTATTAATTGGCTCAAAGAGAAACAATTTTTCCGATTTTAGCTCCTTCAACACCCCTCCCCCTAAAGTTAGGCACAACTGTATTTTGACTCGAGGTTATCGTTACTCCAGAATATCAAATCCGCCGCTAATCGAAGCCTATTTCCCAAATTTGATCGATTTTGGTCGGTATCAAGCTCAGCAAATGATTTTCAGCTTTAGGGAAGAAAAATAAAAATAAATATCTGACATGGCCAAAAATGGTCGCAAAGGTTTTGTAGGACTCCAAAACGGATTTCGTTGGTATTCCCCCTCCCTCCTCAGTACGTCGATAGGACCGTAATAACCTAGTTTTCATTGTAAATATAACATAGAAAACCAGGTTAATAAACTGAACGGATATTTTTATGGAAAATGTTTACTCGAAATTCATAATCGAAAGTTTTTTTTACAAGTTGTACTTCTGAAGCTGAGGCCGTTCCGCTTTGTAGACACAACAACAACGTAGAATCGCAAAAATAAGGTTCCTTCAGGACTAAACCACTTCCAAGGATTACTGCGTTAAAAGTCAAGTGCCCTGTAGGCTCATTCGTCAAAAGAAAATCGGCAGACCTAAGTACACATTTGGATCGCCCCATAATATTTATACGAGAATTTTAGCAACTATCCTAATATGCGAATAATTTATTTCGTTTCAAATACCCATACCCTGCTCGCTGGTGCATTATACCAATACATTACACGAGTCGTACGCCAACGCCAGCAACGTCCAGCTTACGTCAGCGTCACGTCAGCGTCAGTGGTAAGCTACTGTATCGGTCTAGTCGCTCAATTTACGAATAAAAATCGCTAACCGATTCACCTGGATTATTGACCGTGAACCATACTAATACTCTTGTAAATTATAGGCGATCTTTTTGTGAAAACATTTCACTATATAGAAGAAGACGCGCGGATTTAGAAGCGTGTAATGATAATGGCAATTAGACTGTCTGCAAAAAAGATAGCTGCCAATTTTACACCGCGCGTATCCGGCGACTCGGCGCTATTCCGTTCTCATTGTCGCGTGCTGCATTCTTCACGCATCCTTAGCTTCATCCTCAACGTCTGCAGTGTAACGGATTATTTTTATTTTATTTTTTTTTTCTTAAATAGTGAAAGCGATTTCATGTATCTATCTTATTTGTTTTTCGAATGTTAAATCTTTCGATAATCGATGAACAATTCTCTCTCCTCCCCCCCCCTCCGGCCTTCTCTATCATTCTCAATACCTATAGTATTCATTTTATAGATGAGGTGAAAATCATACTCATACCTAGTAAATTCAACCAGCGGAAATTTTGCGATTGATTTAGTCAGATTATTAGTACTGTCATCACATAATGACATACAAGTTGCTGCAGGTACAACAGAGAGAAAAGAGAGGTACTAACAGAAATTATTATACGTATAGAAATTCACTACAGACTATACCTAATCAATTGTTGTTGTTGTTGTTGTTTTTTCTATTTTTGCGGCGAACGAGAAGAAAAAAAATTTTTTTTATTTATAACAACGCTGAACGCACGTCTCAAAACATACCACCACAGGTATCTATGGTTGGTTACTCGGTGTCGGTATAGACTATAATACTCGCACTAGCTACATAAATCATTGGTATAATTTTTTTTCTCCTCCGACTACCGACTAATGAACCATTAAAAGGAAACCATTAATGAATAAACAATAGGTGTACAAGTTTATAGTGCGGTAATTAACGCACGTAGGTCTGGGTGCCTTGGTACCTTACCTACCTATATTTATAGGTGTCGGTGTCTCCTTGTAAAGAGTTTTTTTTTTTTTTTTTTTTACTTTTTCACGCGACGAGACGCGACACAACAACATGAAATTTCAATTGCCCTATTTTATTTATTAATGGTAAAAAAAAAACAATATAATTGTCTGGTCATTGAAATTTTTTTTTATCGCACAGTAACTACGTATATGTGCGTATATGGGGTACCGGGCACCACAACTAAGGTACGTATAACTGGCGTATTAATGTTTGTTAAAATGATTTTTATAATAGGTACGTCGGGTCGTGTCGCTCGTCAGTCGTCGTGGACTCGTGGTCATTGTAGCCCCGGACTCGTTCTCGATAGCCTTTAAAAATTATGTACTATTTATGCACGTAGCTAACATAAATATTCGTAAAACTGTGTAAATTATTCCATATTAGTGCGATAGTTTCAACTTAGCAGGCGTAAGTGTTTCGCATACCTTTACCTATACTCGACGCATGCGTTCTAATTTCCACTTCGTGTGAGCAAATGCTAATACTTTGGAAGATTTTTCAAGAAATGTAACGACGGTTTTGGACGGGATGGCGACGAGAAGGCGAAAAGTTATCGAAGTTTGGAAAAGTTCTCTTACTCGGGGACACGTACACGCGACAGTCTTCTTTATACGTGCAGACGTATATTTTAGGTAGTCATTACGATGATTGATACATCTATCTCTACCTATAGCGAATAACTACCTACCTACCTGTAGCTCTAGATCTATACCTATCGAATTCTACGTACCAGTCATGCATAACACTATTTTTACTGTATTGCATAAATGACATCGTTATTAGAATATCAATATAGAAACGTTTCGCGATCGGGTCAGGTGGTACTGGAAAGCTTATATGCACAGGTATTGGCATATTGGCATGTGTTGATGAATGTGTCTTTCAATGAGATAAAAATAATGCTTTGGGTTGATTAACTAAGATGCTATAAGAAAATCTACGCAGCGTATAAATATACTCGAATAGAAATATTGTCGCGAATAAAATTGTTTTTTTTTTTTTTTTTTGTTCGTTCGAGATTGTGCGATAAAAAAATTATTCGAAAGGCATTGACATAAATAAGAATTTGGATTGGAAAAAATGTCATTTTTTAAGAAAGTAGATACCTCGTCCGTTTTATCTTCGTTGCCGAGAAATTTCTGTTTATTTTTTCTCAAGTATGAAAATCCCAACGAATCAGTTACTTGACTGAATCTATTTTTTTTTTTTTTTTGCATTGAAATATAAAATCATATTATGTAATTTCCTTAAAATCAGGGACAATTTTTGCGTATTTATTTGGTAAAATTTTCGAACATAATTAAAAATTGAGCACAATTATCTTACAAGTAGTCAGCTATGTTTGAAAATGAAAATTGTTGATGTTAAACTTTTGAAAATATTTACAATCAACATACAATAACTGCCCAAAATATGAACAACCTGATAATTTGGTCAAAAGTAATCCCCACATAAGGCATTGAAAATGTTTCCTCGATAAAACAAAATTATACCTGGGTGTATGACATGTACTGTTTATCACTTTACACAAATACTGGGTGGGGGGGGGGGGGAGTTCGGAAGCTTTTTTGGGAAGGGCGATAATTTTTTTTAGGGGCGCCTAAAAGCTAAATCCAGCCCTGTTTACAATTCTATACAGGTCGCTGATTACATAACTATTCTGTCACTTGAACGTTACCAAACCGTAATTTTAGTATTACTTCAACGTTATTAAACGGTATTATAACTTTATTAAAACGTTATTTTAACTTTAAATGACATTATAACTTTATAATAATACCTTTATTATGTAATTATAACAAAAAACGTTATCACTTTGTTATACCCTTATTGTTATGTTCTTACATAGTTATTAAAACGTTATTATAACGTTATCAAAGCGTTATTATAACGTTATTAAAGCGTTATTATAACGTTATTAAACCATTGTTATAACGCTATTAAATCATTGTTATAACGTTATTAAACCGTTATTTTAACGTTATTGTAAACTTATTATAACGTTATTTCAACGTAATGTTAAAGTTCTTTTAACGCTTTTAAACGTTTGTTCAAAAGTATTTTTTACGTTATTAATGCGTTAATCTAACGTTATAGATACGTTATTAAAACAAAACTATACCGCTATTGTAATGTTATTAAAACGTTATATCGTTACTTTAACGTTATTATATCGTTACTTTAACGTTATTATATCGTTACTTTAACGTTATTATATCGTTACTTTAACGTTATTATACCGTTGCTTTAACGTTAGTATAACTTTATTTTAAAGTTATTTTAACGTTATTAAAACATTACTTCAATGCTATTAAAAAGTTATTCTAATGCTATTAAGAGGGAAACATACGTTATGAAAATATCACCGCTGTAGGATGCATTAGAAAAATAAGTATTGTACACGCTTGAAATTAATTTAAACTTTATGCGCCAGACCAAAATTTTCCTTCAAAATTTGTTCATCAAAAGTACAACAACAGTGAAGAAAATATAATTAAAATTTCAACTCAGCGTGAGGTACTGTCTTCCATTCCTTTTTGCGACTATTTTTGAAAAAAATCAACATTTCATTTCATACTTATATTTTTATGTTTTAATATCAGAATGAAAAATCTTGGAAAACTCATCAAACTTTGAAAATTTAACTTTGAATGTTGAAACTTGAATTTGGAGCTCTTTTGACATGATTTCTCCAGCTAAAGAATTTGATATTACAGACACTTCTGTTATTTAAAAAAAATTCAAAACTTTTTTCTTTTTCAGAGGAGAAAATTTTTAATCGTAAATACGTAATGCAAAATCAAAATTTCAAAATTTATAGAATAAATTTTTAAAAATCAATAAAGTACTATTCAATATTTGATATTAAATGCATTCATCAATCACCAAAAATGTTCAAAAGCAAATGAAAATTAATAAAAAAAATTTTACAAAAAAAAATCATCGAAAATTTTGAAAAAATTCCAATAGAAATTAGTAAAAAGAGCAGAAAATTGATCAAAAACAACGAAATGATATTAAAAAATCGATAAAAATTAACTAAAATTATACAGCAAAAATCGTAAAAAGATCATCGAAAATTTGAAAAAAATTGTAGAAAATAGATGAAAATTAAGCAAACACACGACAAAGATCGTTAATAATCATCGCAAAATCAGTAAAATCTTCAGAAAGTTGATCGAAAATTGCGAGAAAATTTTGAAGAATAGATTAAAATTGACCCGAATTATGAAGAAAAATATTTGAAAATTTTCGAAAAATTTTTTAAATCTGATGAAAATTGGTAAGAAAAAATGCAGAAAATTAATAAGAAATTGCCAAAAAATGTTGAAAAGTGAGTAAAAATTGACTCAAAATATGAAAAAAAATGGTTGGAAATCATTAAAAATTGGGTTAAAATTTGACAAAAAGAAGTAAAAAGTGCAGAAATTCGATTAAAAATGCTGAAAAATGGCTGAAAATTGAAATAAATTACGAAAAAATGATTGAAAATTATGAAAAAATTGATAAAAAAATGGATGAGAAGTAAAATGGTTGAAAATTGAAATAAATTACGAAAAAAATGATTGAAAATTATGAAAAAAATTGATAAAAAGTGTAACCTGAATTATGAAGAAAAAAACGTTTGAAATATTATAAAAAAAAAAAATAGAAAATTCATCAAAACGGGTAAAAAGTGAAGAAAATTGATTAAAAATCAAGAAGAAAAGGTTGAAAAACGAGTGAAAATTGAACTAAAATATAAGAATAAATTATTCGAAATCATAGAAAATTATAATAAAAAAATTTGACGAAAATGGATGAAAATTCGCCCTTTATTTTGAAGAGAAAAATCGTTAAAAATATTCGAAAATTAGTTTTTAAAAAAAATTTACCAAAATGGCTAAAAAGTGGGGAAAAGTTGATAGAAAATCACGAAAAAAATATGTTCAACTCGAGTACACTTGTAAACTATTCGGAAAAAAAACTGGTTTTTCATTTCTCAGTTCGAAACCAACTTTGTACAAATTTTCAGATCTTTTTTTTTTCTCTTACATCTTCAAGACGTTAATCTGTTCAAACGATTGTCCTAATTTAACCAAATCTCGAGCAATTTTTCAACATAGATTGAACATACTGAGCTATATAAGAGCTATCGATCGACCAGACAATACATCGCCGTAGTCAATTTCGCCTTTTATCTCGCTAATTAACGAATCTACTCCAAATCACGTAGCATTTAACAAGTATCCAGCTATCTATCTAGTATACCTGGTACCTAGTCTACCTACATACAGCACCATAGACAGGGATCGGTACAATGGGAAAATAATTCCATACACTTGGATAGGGAAAAAAATCATCTACAATGAAGTGAAGACTTCTTGGCGTTAATCAAAATTACACGGTATTATTACCATTTCACGGTTGACTCGTTTCAAACGCAGCAATACGTATACCTAGGTAAAGGTATAAGGGTATCCAACTACCAATATCAGGTGTACTAGGTACTACTGTAACTATACAGTGACTTCGCAGCAGGCATATAAAAATCACCTACTATATTAAACTAGCACAATAAATTGTCCGCTGTTCGAGTTTTTTTTTTTATTTTTTATTTTTTTTTTTCAACATAGGTAATATTCTCTCATTCGCCAGCCAACCTTTTTAATCAGCTTCTCACTTAATTAGTACGAACGCGATTTTTATTACTCCATTAAACGACGCGACGCGATGCGCAGCACCACCGACGACCACTCGTGCAACATCATCATTATTATGTTCATACTGGTTTCTGTACGAGCAGAAATAATCAGCAATAGGTAGCTAAGCACGATCGATGCAGATACACATAAGTAAGAGCAGTACTTCCTCGATGAAGATTTGCACAAAACTTACGCACGTTGATGTGATTACGTCACTGCCGCCGGTATACATTTTCAATATCAAACATTGCATTAACCTAAATAACCATATAAACAATCTGTGGAGCGTTGGCATGGCATGGCATGGCATAGCCAATATTTCGTTATGTAAATTGAAAACATACACACGGTGACAGATGTAGCGCTTATAAATTAACCACCAAACGCCGCACCGGATCGGCGAGCCGCGCGGGCCAGCGTATTATGTGAAGGTTACTGACAGTGAAAGGCGTACCGCTATATGAAGCTATGGCTTCCAAGTAAATATGCCGACCAAACGAATTCAATATTTTTACTTCTCGTAATTAAGTAATGAGATTTAATACCGGGTACTTAATATTATTGATTAAAAAATTACACGCGAACGAGAGCGAAACAAAAAAAAACCCCTCCGCAATGAAATTAGGAAGTAGAGGACAGGTAGGTAGAGGGGTACTCGTAATTTAAATCGTAGTACGTTACCGTGCTGCGTAGTTATTATTGCACTTTTCGGTATATGACTACAGGTAATGTCCGACCTTAGAACGAGGTAATTAATTGAGATGAATTTTGAAGAAGGTTTAAACGCAGAGTATCGAAAGGTCGATATAAAATTGCACCTATTGAACTAGTCTCCTTTCCATTAGACTGTCTTAGCCTGCTACGTACATATCCATGTCAACACTCTACGATCATCTCGAGTCTCGACTTGAGAGGATCAAGTACTGTACGAAGTGTATACTTATTACAAGAGCATGCAAGTACGGTCAACGAACATGTTCGAATCACCTATTCTACAAATAATAAGCCTGTCTCGCGACGAGAAACATCCATGACACATGACTTTTAACATCTTCAACCACGATGATGTTCGAAACACAATATAACACGTTATTATCACGTTATAATATACTCTGTAATCAGTTCCTTGTAAAAACGTTCAACTCTACCTATACTTATTACTTACATAGAAAATTTAACAATGAAAATCCAACGTGCTCTACGTACATGTAACGTACTCTCGTATACGTATCATAAAAATACTCATGTTCGACAGATACCCAGCCCCCCTACCTGTACATATATTAAGCGCGTATAAATGGCGAAGAAGTTTAAAAAAAAAAAAATAAGAGAAAAAAAAATGATACACTTTCACGCGGTCGTAGTCGTCATCCTATCGCTGTCGTGATTACAGTCTCTTTTTAAACCAAGTTAAGTGTTTCTTTGAGGACTACAACTACTACATTCGAGTCGTATGTAAGTCGTTGTATACACAATCTACATACATTTGCAATGTCGCTTCGAGCCAAAAGCTCTTGATAATGATACCAAACGTCTAAAGCATAATGAGCCTTAAGGCTGAAAAAAATATGTATATAGAAAAGGGAGCTATTTTCCAAGAGCAAATTTTCGAACGATCTGTCGAGTACACGAGTACATGTAATTAATCTTTTCATTGATCCGCGAATCCGGATCGTCATCGGTTTGTTCGCGTATTCGGTACCTATCTACCTGCCTACATAAAGAGTGATAAATAACATTTAAGTAACTAACGACGACATGGTGCAACTGAAGACTTCGCCCATTACGAAAGTCTTTTTAATTTCACTTCATTCTATTTTACTCCTACTGCATTCAACGTCGATCAACTTATTTGATTTGGAATTTTTTTTTTTTTCCAATCTATTAAGTTTATAAAATATGTATAATGTTGAATCTGTTGTCACGCTAACTTTCTCCGAGGTTAAAAATTTTGAACTATATATTGGTAGTTAGGTACTACTTAGCTCGTTAGCTAGGTACCAGCAAAAGTGGTAAGTACATAATTGCAGCTTTAATTTTTGAAATTCATTTTTCCAACGTTTCGTCAAATTTTTTCAAACTTTTGTAAAGGAATGAAGGCAGCTCTACCACCCCCCCCCCCCCGTTCAAGGAAAACTAGTAATGTTGCATTTTTTCAGATATTTCTTCAAATATGACTTTATGGACTTGACAGAAGGATACTCGTGGCTTTCTCTACTTTTCGTTGCAATACAATTTGAAAGCGCAGTGTTGCCACATTGCCAGCAAATATAAACCTATAAGGGAACCTTCTCAACTATCTGGCTCCAATTTGAACGAAACCTAGCTGGATGAAAAGAGCATGTTAGAAAACCGCCGGAATCAAATTTTTAGCAGCTGGAAATCGTTTTTGGATTTTTGGCGAATTTTTGAAAATTTGTTCTAACCAATAATACAGCTGATAAATATAACAAAAATAAAATATTTCATAAATATTATCTATTGAAATTATAATGGAGAAAATTGGGTCAAGCCCTGTAATGTTTTTCTCCAGGATTTTATAAAATAGAAAAAATGAACGAATAAAACATTTAATCAACAAAAATTTGTTTGCTACGTAACACGGAGCTCGTGATTGAATACATCAAATTTTTCAATAGTTTTGGGAGCCTGCAGCAAAAACTTTATTTCGCCAGGATTTATAAAATGCTTCAGAGCAGCCAGGTATGAATTTTTAGCAGCTGAAAATTCATTCTAGTCTATAACGAGGTTTCCCAAAAGGCACAACCAGGGTCTGTACTAAATGTGAATACCTAATTACAAGCTCCTAGCTCAATTTGGAGAAGAGTTATGCGAGGAACAAACTTGAAAAATAAGAAAAAACGACCAAAAAACCACATATTTGGAGCTGTGAAGGGGTGAAATGGAGCTAAAAAGTCGAGATCCCAAAACGGCACGTTTAGGATCCCTACTGAGTGTACATATCAAATCTCAACATCCTAGCTCATTTCGGTGGGGAGATAGGGGAGGAGCAGCCCTTTTTCTACGTTAAAAAAGGGGGGGAACTCTCATTTCTCTCCTCCTGATTGACCTAGGAGATTGATTTTTGAATACCTTATGCAACTTTGGATTCTCTATCGATTGACTCAAGAAGAAATAAATTTTGTGTTTTTGGTCCCTCAGCACCTCCTCTTCCAAAATTGGGCAAAACTAAATTTTGAACCAAGGTAATTCCGACTCATATATATCTAATCTGCCACCAAACTGAAACGATTGACCGAATTAAAGCGATTTTGGTCAGCATCGAGCAGGGGAGGTAGGGGAGGAGCAGCCCTTTTTCTACGTTAAAAAAGGGGGGGAACTCTCATTTCT
>FIZR01028855.1:0-13942 GCA_900060175.1 Ferrisia virgata
GGTACAACGAAGGTAGCTTTGCATTGCGCATACATTCTGAGTTGATTTCCACTACTATTCGTTACTAACGCTGTTGACTCAAACAAGTAATGGGAATTCGTGTGAATTTGATGTAATGCTAATAATGCCAGCAACATGCGCAGTGCTAATCGATAGTTTCATTTCTGACGAACAGTAAGTATACTAAGTAGGTATCCATTAGTGCAATATCAATATGTAGCATCAAATCCGACTTCTCTATGTTTAACCAAAATTTCTCCATATGCCTTTAATTCTGGTATGCATCCATTAGTATAAGCTTAATAATAGAAAACAAGATTCTCAAGTCCAAAAAATCATGTAAATGAACCTGATTTTTGTGAAGTGTTAGAATTATGTCGAATGAAAAAATAGGGCTGCTTGCAATAAAAAAAACTGACCAACCATCTAGTTCAATTTGGAGGGGAGTTATGCGAGGAACAAACTCAAAATATATAATACAACCAAAAAATTACATTTTGGGGCTGTAAAGAGGAGCAATGGGTTTGAAAAATCATAACTCCCAAAAGGCACATTTACTAGCCCCTACTAAATCTACATACCGAATTTTAACTTCCTAGCTCAATTTGGAGGGAGATAGGAGAAAAAAGCCCTTTTTCAACATCAAAAATGAAGAAAACCCTCATACCACCTCTCCTAATTGACCTAAGAGGCTGATTTCTAGATATGTTATACAAAACCAATTTATGTAATTTTAGCCTCTTAGAAACTCCTCCCCTCAAATTTGAGCATAACTGGATTCTGACCTGAGGTCAACCCCACTTCGGGAAAAAAATGAAAATCAACCAAAAAACCACATCTTTAAGTTCAATGAGGCTGAAAAGCCGATACCATAATAAAGCATATAGAGAGCACTTTCCAAATGTGGGTACATACCAAATTTTAACTACCCAAGTGAATTTGGTACGGGGAAAGTGGAGAAATAGCTCATTCTTGAGGTACACCCCTCATATCTCCCCTCCAAATTCACCTTGGAGTCTGATTTTTGGATATGTTATACAACTTTAGATTCTCTATTGATTGACTTGGAAAAAGACAATTTTTGCGGTTTTGATCCCTCAGCATCCGCGTCCCTTTAATTGGGGCATAACTAAATTTTGATCCACAGTCATCCCCACTCATATATATGTAATCTGCCGGCAAACTGAGCTAATTGACCAAATTGGACCCATTTTGGTCATTGATCGGAGTAAATGTTTTGAGTGCTTAGGAGATATGATTATCTGGGAGCATACACGCACGCAAAAAATTTTTAAGAAAGGGGCTAGATTTTACCATTAAATTCCGCACAAAAGTAAAAAACGTTCAATTATTTCTCGACAAGGGGAGGGGGGCGCTAAAATGCTAGTAATCACCCTCAAGGATGCATGAATGATCTGAAATAGTCAAAAACAGTCGTAATGGTCTGCTGGGACCCGAAAAACGGATTTTGTTAATCTTCTCCTTCATCCTCCATAGGTATGTTTCGGATGTAATTTTTTTGCCAGCAGGTACCTTTGATATATGTGTTACCCAGAGGTAACATAGTCACCTGAATCCACATGTAACATCTTGGGGTGAATTTGCACAGTTTCAGTCAAAGTAAAATAACGCCCCTTCATATGGTGGTTAGGATGTAATTTTTTCACCACGAATTCCCCTTAATGTGGAAGGCCATCTAGCAGGGGTATAGTTACCAGAATTGTCGTGTAATGTCTCTGAAATGAATTTTCATTTCACAGTATTGATGGTGAATTATTTCACTTTACAAAACATGAAAATTCATTACCGAGTCGTTACACCCCGATCCAGGCAACTGTGCCATCCCTAAGTGGTCTATATCGAGGGTAGTTTGTAGTCAAAAGATTGTATCCTAATTGCCATATGTTAACCAGATTTAAGTTGAACAAAACAATTATTGCGATCGTCTTGAGCATGAAAAGTTTCATTACAAAATTTTATTTGTTTTTTCTATCTCCCGGTACAATTCACATGCCTACATTACGTATGTGCGTGTGCTATTTTATTGATTAAAAAAAAAAAAAAAAAAAAAAAAAAAAAACGAGAAAAAAAAAAAAAAAAAAAAAAAAAAAAAGAAAAAAGAAGAGTAATAATTTACCACATAATTTCGAGCAACATAAATCTGTCAACGGTTCAAGCTCACCTTAACTTAGCATCTGATTTTGGTAAGTCGATCATAGGTAAGGTATGCGACGTCTAGACATTAGACAACAGCGTAATGTTGTATCGAAAGCAAGGTGCATACGCATGGCAGGTTTTATTATGAGACGCCTTGAAAATAGTCTTCTTTCTCAACAAGCTGACCTCCAGACCCACATATCAATTACACTGCGTATACACGAAACGTTTATTGTCCGCTTTCAATACGTACATATATTCTTCACGTCAACGCTCTTTACACCAAATATTCACCTGTGTTATCTGTTTTAACGAGTACCTAGTACTTAGGCTACCTAGCTATGTATTTTTTTTTATAATTACCTACGCGAATAAATAAATACATACACATAGGCCTAATATTTAACTCGCTGCTTTTACCGTGATAGGGTTGAAATGAGCACCGTAATTAAAATATTAGCCAAGATTATATGGATATATAAATAATTCATTCAACTTGACAGAGAACCTATTTTCTCAATGATTTTTATTCAAATGAGTTCCCTTTTAAGTAGGTAAAACTGATTTTTAAACCAAGTAGGTTTTATTCAAGTAATAAATTTTAAGTCATTATAATAAATTTAGTTTTAAATTATACCTGGACTTTCATACTTTGAAAAAAATTTTCTCAACTGGCAACTTGAATAATTACGCATGGTAAATTTTTTCCATACGCATAAAAAAAATTTTGGATGGCAGTTTGTAGGTGTGAGTGAGTGATGATGGTAAAAAAAATATCAAACAACCAACCTCACTTAAAAAAGAGGCGAAAAATTGCACTGACGTAGTTGAAAATATGTATGATGTACCTTTACCTATCTAATATCTACCTACTTACCTACCTACCTACCTGCAATACATATCACAACATTCACGATGGCATTATTGAAATAACGAACCATAATTTAAATAGCTATCTACTTTCATTGATGATTTGATTGAAAATTACATTCGCCGAGATACTGTCACCTTTACATCAAATCATCGATTTATGTCTCGTTCGCGATTACGAAGAATACTTTTTTTAGTAATTCAAAATAGGCGTAAACCGCATATTGATTCACTGATTCGGATTTACGACATGAGATGAATGAATTTCGAGTGTAAATCATACGTATTATGCATCTTCTTCTCTTCGAACAATTTAACGTTATAACGTCACCTTTAATTTGAATGTCCTCAAAACATTCGGAAGCAAGTATCACATTCATCAGTCTTCAATAGAATGATATCTACTATTGAACGCAAGTATTAAGTACTTTTTGAAGAAATGCATCACTATTCCAATTGCACATGTCGGATCAGTATGGTACCGGTGTCTGTAGATTAGATACTTACTGGTACATCTATACTATAATATAATAATAAGACTATAAACTGTACTTGGTTTTGTTTGAATAAAAGAACGTGTATCTCAGTACTTATCTGTACCTATACCGAGTAGTAAAATTTGTAATTATTTATACGATAAACACGAATAGTATTGATGTGATTTTTAATTAATATTGTATTTCATGCATTGCATAATTTTTTTTAAATGAAAGCAATACGGTTTACGTAACGGCGACGCTTCTTAAAGAATAGAACCAATGAAAGCAATAACAAAAGTGTACAGAATGAAGTAACAGTAAATATGCTTCATATTTAGATAATCTGTGTTGTTACATCAAATAAATAATATATTACATGGCGTTAAATACGCCACTCAAAGATTATAACGATGTTGATTCGGTCACCAAAAACACGATTCATGTGTTTCGAATCGCGCGGCTCGTGAAAGAGTTTCTTTATAATAGCTGCTCTTCAAAGTGACGAACTAATTAGCATATTTTCCGATGAGTTTACATCCAAGTAAATTTCAGGGGTTCTTCGAGTTTCGTGGTATTCATCTAGATACCTAGATCTAGATGTAGATATGCTTTGCTTATTATAACCTCTGGTTAAGGGGAATCAGAAAAAAATCAACTTCTCCGAATTGGTTAATTAGTGTACATTTACACAGAATACTTTGATTTGAAATCCCTTCTACGTAAATTTTCAGATCACTAGACACTAAAATGATTAAGAGTACAGCTATGAGTTTTCAGAATACCTAGGTCTACTTTTGAAAAAAAAAATCTTCATTTGTACAATACAAGTCGAAAAAAAAAGTTTAGAAAAATTAATTTGAAATAACGAAAATCTAGGGATGGAAGAACGAGTGAATTTTGGTTCTCGTTCTTGTTCTTGTTCTCACAATTCAAAATTTTTGTTATGGTTAGTTTTGTTTTCATTTAGGATTTGCAGTGATGGAAAAGTGGCATGTTGAGCACTCCTAATCTCAATTCACTCGCTCATTTTTGAATACGTTAAACTTTCCTTCTTTCTTCGTTCTTTCAAAAACTCAATTTATAATTATTCTCACTCTTTTCTATCCTTCTGTTTCTCACATGGTTCTCACTCTCTCTTCTACTCCAGCTCGTACTCGTTCTTCAAATTTTACTCAAAATTGTTTCATTTTGGTTGGTTCATCCATTTTACATCCACATTTTTGTACAGTGACACAAATAACCGGGTTCCCGAATACAAACCGGATATTCAGCAAAACGGATAATTTCCGGTTATAATCAAAATATTCTTGTGATTGGTCGTTTTTATCACCACCCAATCAGGTGAAAGAAAAAAAAATTCATGTGAAGAACGAAAAATGAAAAGATCAACGGATTCGGAATACCGGATATTTGTTTATCTCTACGTTTTTGTAAGTTCAATCCTTTCAGTATAAAGTAACAACAAGTCTGTCGTAGTACTTCATACTGTAGGTGGTAGCACTTTTCCAAATGAAGGTATGAAATAGAAAAAAGAAGTAAAATCCTATTTTCAAGCACGGGATATGTGATAGGACAATAACACTAAAAGAAGAGTGAAGAGCATGAAAAATTTTGTTCACTTTCGCATATTCACTCCTTACAGCAAACACTTTTTGAATAAATTTGAGGAACTCTTTCTGTACAGTACTCGAATTAGTTGTGAAAGTTTCACCTCTTTCTGCTCTTACTCCCATTTTTGCTCCTCCAAAACGGTCACTCTTTCACACTCTTAGTACCACTCATTCGCTGCTCTTCCATCACTTAGGATTTGTAAACTTTGTTCTCATTTTGTTCTTCTTCTTTCTTTACAATTCTTGAAATATTGTTTTCGTTTTCGGTTCTTGTTCTTCATTTGATTTTGTTTGGTTTGCTGTTCTCGTTCTTGTTGGTTTTTGCTCTTCAACTCAACCCCCCCCCCCTCCCTTTTATTGAAATTTTAACTAAAAGTCGTCAATCTGTGACAAATTTAATGAAAATGACAGTGAGACCACTGAAAAAATCACTAAAATACGCTTAAATTACAACAAATTGAGGAATTATTTACTCAAATTCAAAAAAAAAGAAAAAATGGAAAAAAAGAACGGAAAGTAGTTCTTGATCTTATTCGTTCAATGGTAAAATAGCTCTCATTGTTTTCGTTTTTGTTCTCGTACTTCAATCACTCAACTTCGTTGTTCTTTTTTCCATTCTTGTTCCCTACACTAAAATCGCATGCTCTTTACGTTTTTGGTTCACGATTCTTCGTTGTCCTTCCCTCTCTGCGAAAATCTCTATTGTGTTGCCATTCGCTGACCATCGAAACAATTTGAAAACATACGTTATCTATTTGATTGTATTCTCTACAATTTTGCTTCCATGTAAAATTTTTTTTTCTGGGCATACCCTTCTGGAGTAAATTTTGAAATATAATTTCAACATTTAAAGAATCACCGACTTTCGTTTAATTTTTAGTGAATAATTCGTGGCGAGTATTTCGGTAATGTTGACGAACCTTTTTTTTGCGACTGAATTAAACAAAAAAATAATCTAATTTTTCAAAAATTATATCCTGTGATTTCATAGTAGGCCTACCGCCGTCAATTAAGCAAAGAAATTTTTAAAGATCCAAAAATCGTTTAAATCGAAGAATTTCATTTTTTCCGATTCACTACAATAATAATAATAATGTGCAATTATTCAACAACTTCATCAAACTTTCCGTAGCCGAATTTTTCAAGTCATATTTTCAGAACAAACGACGCAATTACAGGACCATAAAGCTGTGGCGGATGGGGTAGGGAGAGTACCACCAACAAAATATGTTTTGGGACCCTAGAAGATCATTGTGACCTCTTTTTTTTATCGATTTCAGATGTTTATTCTTTTTATTTTTGGTCTGATTTTTTATGTCATATTGTCAATGAAACCCACAGGCTATTATTTTTATTATTTTTTTTTCGAAAACTAAAATCATTTACTCAGCTGGATACTGATCAAAATCATTCAGGGTAATAGGCTCAAATTGGAGGCAAATTAGATATATATGAGTAGGGATGACCTTGGATGAAAATTCAGTTTTGCTCAAATTTGCAAAAGCAGGTGTTGAGGGGTAAAATCGAAAAAATAGTTGGTTTTTGAGATATCCGAAAATCAACCTTTTGGGTCAATTAGGAGGAGAGGTATGTAGGATTTAGTCCCTTTTGACCTTAAAAAAGGACCATTTCTCATCAAGCTCAACTCCAAACTGAGGTAAGGGGTTGAAATTTGGCATGTGTATCTACTAAGGATTATAGATTTGGGATCATTTCACTCCTTCAAAGCCGTGAAAAAGTAATTTTTCGGTGGGGTTTTCTTATTTTTCGAGCTTGTGGTACGTATATCCCCCTTCCCTATATTGAGCTAATAAGTTGAAATTTCGTATGTAGATTTAGTAGGGGTGCTGAACATTGCTTACAGTGGTTTTGACGTGAGAGTCCCATTGCACTTCCTCACAACACCAAAACAATTGTTTTTGCCAGTTTTTCTTATTTTTCGGATTTGTGATGCGAATATCTCTTCTTCAAATTGTTTTACGAAGTTGAAATTCGGTTTGTACATGAGTAGAGGTGCTAGATGTGCCCAAAAATCAGTTCCCACAATATATCTTCTCTAAATTAAATTAGGAAGCTAAAATGGTGTGTAGATTTAGCAAGTTGAGCGAGTTTCGACTTTTCAGCCTCATGGCACCTTCACCAAGCTTCAAAAAAGTAGTTTTATAGATAGCTTTTGACATTTTATCAGTTTGTAGCCAGCATATCTAGCACTCAAACTGAGCTAGAAAGTTGAAATTTTATTATCCTCTATCCCTACCGGAACCGTTGATTAGAAAAAGCCATCGCGGAACGCTGCTTTTCTTTATTCCGTGAACGGGGAAATTTCAGTCGCATAAGTGCTCAATTTTTTATAAAAAAATCAGGCTAAAAAAGCAACACATTGCGGTACTTTTTTCCACATAATTTCTAGTTAAGAATTATTTTCTAAGGATTATATACCAGATTATGGTGACTTCAATCAAATCATCCGAACAATTGTTAGAAAATAATATCGGGACGAAATCTAAACCAATGTGCTAACTCATAGGTAAATCCCAATTTCTCTGTGAGCAAAAAACATCTACCTACCTACATGTATAGAAATGAATGGAATATCGATTTCAAGTACAACCATAATTAAACCGCAAGCACCGACGAATTACTATCGACAGTTCATCACCCGAACCACAACACCTCGTTTTGTGATTTCTGGCCACCATGATTTATCTAAACATATCAGCAGCATCAATAAAGTCAATAAACCTGATTAAATTATCCGACAGAATTCGTAGTAAGGTAGGTAGGTTGGTAACTAATTGAATTTCACGCCGTATGCAGGCGTTTCTCGCGACAAGATGGACGTGATTTTCATTGCTGCGGAGTCTGGACAAACATTCTAACTAACGGTGATTTCGATTTGTCATCTACAATGCACGAATGCAATTAATATCCCTTCCTCGAAGTACATAGGTATACATAAATCCAAGTTAAGTTGTAAATCACCGCACCGATACGAGCGACTTTGTTTTCATAATACCTATCTTTTTTCTTTCTTTCATTCTTTCTTTCTCGAATCCAAACTACTTGTTATGTAATTTTAAAAACTAGTTTCAAAACTAATGAAAATAAGTATCTAATGTGTTACATACGTAGAGTTCGCTCATTCAAATGTTAGTCAAAAGTTTCCATTCAATGTTTCCCCTACTCGTAGGTATCGATAGGTTATAGCTACACCTATACGTAAAATGGAAATTTTTTGCAACCACTTCACATCCAGATAAATCTAAAAATTACGCCTAAATCTACTGGCGAAAAAAAAAAGTTAATAAGTCATCATAAAAATAATACGATTATAAAGCCGCTTCGAATATTTAGAGAAAAAATTAACAGCATTTTAGCTGGCAGCAAGGATATTCTGAGCTATAAAAATCACTACCTAGATGAATTCGATTAAACCACTTTTTTATTTTACTTACAGCTTTCGCCTACTGCATGGCCAAATTCAAAACAATTCAATTTGTAAATTATACTACACCGTTGCATTATCTCTAAACGCACATCCGCGTGATACAATTTAAATATGTACCTGTATGTAGCCTATAATCTTTTTTAAGCTGCTAAAGTATAAAAATGACAATATAAGACATGGAATGACAAAAAAAATAAAACCTACACAGTCCTTTGTTCGTAATACCTACTCGTATCGAGATTTATTTTTTAAAAATAAAAATGATTTTACAATTTTAATACGATAACTCAAATGAACATCCTTGATGAAGGAATTTTCAAGGAAATTATTATAATTTTATACGATGCTTTAAAAATGTCGTTCGTAAATTATATTTATAATCCTAAAGAAATCCTAAACAAGGTTAGAATTTATCACCGCTGTAATTTTTTTTGCAAATAATATTATGATATGTACCTATTACCTACTAAGTACATATATAATATAGGATGGTTTAAAAAGAATCAGGAAAATATATCAAATGTAAGTGTAACAAATACATTTATACTCATTGATAAGCGAAAAAACGTGAGTAGTTTGGACATTTTTGTAATTTAAAATAAAATTAAAAACTACAGGTTATACTGGTTCTTGATAATTTATCCGACCAGATGTTAAAAGTACCTACTACCTACCAACAAAGTTGAACATGTTGAACAATTAATTTTTTTACTCATTGTTTGCGGTAGTTAATCAAAGCAAAGTACCTATATAATATCCATGTAGATGGCCACGAATGAACCAGCGAACGTACTTATTAGGTACCTATACGTATTTGATTGATCGAATTTTACATATTTATAATTATTTCCTTCACACAAAATATAACAAAGATGAAATATCCCACATACCTACGATGCTTGCAAGAAACCATATAGAATTACAAAAAATTCACTAACGAGTTTATTTTCTTTATTTTTATTTTTTCTATGACATTTTAACTAAAAATCTTAAATTCCTTTTCGCCAAATTAAATTTAAACACAAAGCTGTAATGGTATCCTTTGTCTCGTGTATTCTTAGTTGTCTTTCTTTTACTTTCTAACCACCGCTCACTTTTTAAAAAAATATCTCGTGACATCTAACATTTGCTAAAGACAGAAAAAAAAAGGAAAGGAAAAACAAAATTTTGAAATATCAGAGCTAAGCATGCTCAATGGAAAATTCTCAACATCTGTAAGAAGACAAAAACACAGGAAAATTGAACTCGAAACAAAAAGAAATACTTCCTTAACTTGATGGAATAAAACTGTCATTTTTTTTCCTATTTATTTCTCATATACTTTTTAGAATTACCATCTAAAAGGCTATTGAGGGTATGGTGAAGAGAAGAAGAGAGGGGAGATGATAAAACCGATGAATGTTTATAGATGAATAAAGAATTTCCATTGACTTCGACAAGGCTGGAAATTTTACGAAAAAAAATCGTGAACGATGAAGTAGTCATATAAATTTTATAGCACAAACGCAGATGGCCAAAAATGAGCTTCTGTGCCACTTGAATGTTAAAAGCAATTTGACAATTGATTCCTGTTCTTAGACGTGCAAAGAACAAATTCAGCTCGGGTACCTATTTCTCCAACCCTCTCTCTCGAGTATTTACTCCCTCTATTCTGGAAAACGCCCCTATCTCCTCACATATGGCCGGTATCGAAAAATGTTCCAAATGAAATTTACACCTTAAAGTATGAAAAATATTTCGAACTATGTGCAAAATTTCACTCAGACCACTCCCCCACTCCCTATTACACAAATTGTCCGTCCAACCCATCCCAAAAATCGATTATTTATATTAAACGTGAAAATTATCAAACATACGACCAATCAACGATTAGAAATCTTGTAAGCTCTTATACGAAAACTTTCCCCACCCACTGCTTGGAATTCTCTAGAAAAGTACTTCGATCAGATGGATAAATCATCAATGTCCATCATTCATATTTGTTAATTTCCAGCCAGTATGAAGCATTCCCAACATCCAGCAAGAAAATAATTTTTTTCAAAGACTTCAGATCAGCTGGGAAACGCCAACGGTCGATTCGTAAGGTCAAAATTAGGCACGTGATAAATTTTCAACTTCTTAACATCAGTGGTTCCTATTTTACAAAATAATAAGTAGTTACTGGGGTGCTGTGAACCCAATTTTTTGGTATGGGGAGGGGATTTTGCAAAGGGTGGAGGGTCACAATAATTTCGAAATTACTTTAAAGTGATGAGTTAAAAATTTCAGCTTTCTAATTAAATTTTTTAAGTTTGCAAAACTGGCTCAAAGTTTGATCATTTTCAAAAATTTTCAAAAAATAAAAAAAAGTTATTTTCAAAAAATATTTTTTAAAAATAGAATTATTACGCATATTTACATCCAAAATATCATTGCTGAAAAATTTTTCCATTTCCTCTTTTTTCAGAGGTTTTTAAAAAATATCACTTTGCATTTTTTCGCTAATTTTCTAAAAAGATATGAAAAAAAATTTTTGAGAAACGTCCTTCTAAAAAGGATGCAGGACATCAATTTTACATAATTAAATCCAATATTTCTATTTTACCTTCCATAAATGATTTTTCAGGGGTACTAAAAAGTAACAATTTTTCACGTCTTTTTAAATTTTTAGAAATTAAAAAAAATGTAATTCTAATAAAAAATTATCAAAGGAGACGTATTGCATTATTTTAAACCAACAAAAGAAATTTTTCATTTTTTCATTTTGTTTTTCAATCACGTATACTGTATTTTTGTACGCTGGGATATTGACTGAGAATCCTTGAAAAGGGCAGGAGCAATCAAAAGTGACGTTAAATGAACAAAGCTAAGTGTAGTGAGCCCATTTCACTATGAATTTTCTAAGAATACAATTTCAATAATGCAAAACAAATTCTTGAAAAAACAGCGAACTATTCTTTCATAGATTTTCAAAAAATTGTAAAAAAATGCAAAAAAGACATTTTTTTTTAATCCTGAAAAAAGGGGAAATTATGAAAATTTTCCAGCAATGATATTTTTGTGTGTAAATATGTGCAATGATTTCATTTTTTTTTTTAAATTTCAAAAAAACTTTTTCCGATTTTTGAAAATTAACCAACTCTGAGTGAGTTTTGCAAGTTTATGAAATTGAATTATAAAGCTGAAAATTTTGCCACGTCATTTTGAGATCATTTTGTAGCAGTTGTAAACTTGTACGTTAACCCTATAATTCGCGGTTGTGCCCCGTTTAAAAAAAAAATTTTTTTTTGTTATTTTTGTAGTGTTTAAGGTGCTAGTAACACAAAAAAAAAAGAAAAAAAATTTTCGACCCCCAATTTCAAAAATTACGCGTTGTACACTGTAGTGTACAACGCGAAGTTCCGGTCAAATATTATTTTTCTTTCTTGGTACACTAAAGTGTACATTGCGAACGATAACCAGAATGCGACGACTTAGGTTTCTTATCTTATCTGCATTAAAGTGTATGGTAGAAGATGAGTACGCAGATTAATTTATGCTGTTATGTAAAAAAATCAAATGAAAAGAAACAGAAATCATTTACAGATTTATTTTGCGGATACATCGATAATTTTATATATTGAGATTTTTTACTTTATGGTATTGCAAAAAACAATTACTATTTTTTACTAGACATAATCGCAGATCGCATTTTGAACATTTGAAGGTAGTCCTTTTTTTCCTACAGCAACGGCATCTTCCCAATTCTGTTGTGATTGGAAAATGATCCACATTATCTAAGCGAACATTTGCAGATGGGTGCGGTAATTTGGGACTGTTTTTCTTCGACTTTTTGGCGGTCAAGTCTCCGCGTCTTTTTCCACAATGTTCGTCGATGTTCATAGGACGGCCTGGTTTTACTTTACCTTTGTTTATTAGTGATGTAGCGATTTCGAATCTAAAATCCTTCAATTTTATTATGGTTTTAGGATCCAAATTTTTTAGATTTTGATTTCTTCTGTATAATAGCCAACCATTATTGACGCAAATGTCCAATAATTGCGAAAATATGGAAAAGTACCATCTATGGGTACGCATATTCGTTCGATAAAGAGCAATCAACATGTCGGCTAAATCAACGCCGCCCATGTGCTGGTTATAATCTTTTACTACCTTTGGACAAGGTACAGGTACTTTTTTTTTATCAGCCTTTGAGAACCTTTTCACTTCTTCTAAGGGATGAACTCCAGTGACAGTACTGATCAAATTGACACACTTATTATCCAACCATTTTACCACTGTAATTTTTTTTGAGTTGTCTGAGTGATAATCAAAGGTACCTCGCTTTTTCTTTTTCAACAGTTTGTCACTGATTAATGGACAATTTCTCAGTCGGTTTGCCATTATTGTACCAGTTGTAAGAATACCATAATTTTTTCTCATATAATATGCAAGTTCAACGGATGAAAACCAGTTATCATAAAAAATAACGCAAAGTCTAGGGTTTGGAATAGTTTTGCATAATGTAGTAACAACTTTAGAGCCCATTCCAAAATAAGTTTCTTCAAATTCTGTGAAGTTACATCCCACAAAAGTTGTTTCTCCTGCATAAGGAAAAAAGTCATACACAATACCGCTAATGCCAGCTCTGACAAAAAATTTGAAGCCCCATTTTTTGGGCTTATTTTTAATGTATTGACGCCTGCTACCTGCTTTTGTTCCTTTGTAGGGAATCATCATTTCGTCCACAGAAAATTTTGTTTCATGCTCCACTCTCAAACAATTCTGTCTAATTATTTCTGATATTGGTCTGATTTTATAAAATCGATCAGTTTCGTACAAATGTGAATCATCATTGTTCACAAAATGTAAACGGCTGCGCAGAGTTTCGTATCTTTTAAGAGACATTACATTGGCTATTTTATCGTAACGTAGTTTTTCCCCCCAGTAATCTCTATAGCATGACATTTGAATAATTCCCATTAAAAGCTGAATACCAATAAAGTCTTGTATCTCACTGGCATTTGTATTGACAGACCTCGAATTTTGTTGTACACTGTATAGGTTTGTTTGTTCAACAATCAAATCTATACATTTATTGTCAAAAAACATGTTGAAAAAATCAATTGGATAAAACTCACCATCAAAGGCGTGAAGTTTTGTCTCTTCAATGTCCACATCATGCCAAAAATCGATCTTTTCCCACTTCATTTTCAATCTTTTTTTCACTGCTGGTTTAACTTTCTTTATTGAAATTTCTAAATTTCCTTTTTTGGCAGTTTTCTCTTTTTTCAGATTGCAAGTGGATACGGGCGTATTTATCATCTTCTTAGAAGTTCGAGTACATCGAGGGGTGGGATTTTTTTTCTGTTTAAGTTTTTGGGCTGATTGGCGAGTGGTAATTTTTCGAAGACTCCGGG